>CM065131.1:33005000-33060000 GCA_033026305.1 Cirrhinus molitorella | reverse complement strand
AACCGAGCCACAGTCATCCTCAACTCCATCGGCAGCCTGAGCAAGATGAACGGTAGCTGCTGGACCTTCAAGAAGAGCGAAAATACCAGCACCTTAAATGCCCCGGTGTTCACAGCTTTGGTCCCGCCCACGACTCCGCCTCCTTTCCAGGCCGTTGGTGAGATTTCATCCAAGTCTGTCCCACCCTCCTCAAAGAGTCGCCGCAAGTCCGCTCACACGGTTCTGCTGGAGGACGACAGTTCGGACGATCCGGCGAACCGCAGAGACCCGGAGGACGGTCGGAGGGCGAAGAAAAGACGCCGGCTTTACAAATCAGAGTCTGAAGTGTTTCAGCCCCCTCTACCCAGACTGGAGCAGAACTGCCGGTCACAGTTTGATGTCAGACAAACCGGCGGCAGCATTTTCCATGTGCCACCAAACAGGCAGTTCAATCATATCGTGAACATATCGAGTCACACCAAAGGCAATGGCATCAGTTTGACGCCCCTCCGCCAGCAGAAGCCCTGCTTGTCTGGTCCTGGCAGAAGGCCGAGGGCAAACAGCTCTCCCGTTTACACCACCCTCGGGATGGAAAGCGAGAATTACAACCTGACCTCCCCGTCAGCGAGGATGACCAAGACAGACAAGGCGAGGGGAGTGATTTCTCGCTTTCAGGCCTCAACTGGGTGAGTGATGCTTCACACGGGATTGAAGAAGCTGGAATAAAACTAGATTTTGTGATTGAGGCCTGTATGTGTATTCTAAAATAATAATAAAAAAGACAAAAATAAAAAAATATGTTAAATGATTTTCCATTAATATTTCTAATAGCAAGTATCAAATTAATTGGGTTTATTAAAATGTAATCTCATAGAATTTGTAATTTACAAGCCTGGAAAAAATAGAAAAGTATAGAAAGTAAAAAAATCTTTGTTCTATTCTATAAATGAATTTATAATTTCAGTATTAATTAAATATATGCATTTTTGAAATCCACTATTCCCTTTATTAAAAAAAAAAAATAAAAAATAATATATATATATATATATGTGTATGTATTTTTTTATAGTAAATGTTTATTTATAATCAATTATATTAATATAAAATATCAGGGAATTATATTATTATAGAGAAAGAGAGTCCACAAATGTACTCATATAATACAAATATGTATTTATACATATTAATTATATTATAATATGTATTTATATAAAAACACTGATATTTTTTAATATTCATTATTCCATTTAGTAAAATAAAATATCAGCGGAATTTGTGATTTAAATAAACAAACCTTTATTTTATGGAAATTATATCTAAAAACAATTAAATAAATGTGTGTGTGTGTGTGTGTGTGTGTGTGTGTGTGTGTGTATATATATCTCACACACAAAAATTTACTCATAAAATAAAAATATATTTAAAAGAACAAAAAATTAAATAAAATATTACAGTAAAGTAATTCATATTTATAATAGTGAATGCATGTTTCTATTTTATTGCATTTATTAACAAAATATTATTTTATGTTTTATGGAAATTAATAAAATCTTTGTTCTACAATATTTATTATCTATCTATATACACGCTTCTAATAGTGAGTATATTTTTTATAATTAATTGTATTAATATAAAATATGAGGGAATTCTACAATATTAGAAAAAAAATATGGAATTTGAAGTCTTTAATACTTCTAATGAGACTATATATGTTACTTATTAATATCAGGGATTTCTAAGATTTAATAATTATGGAAACTAAAGAATTTTTTATTCTAAAATTTTTTTTTTTTTTTTTTTTTTTTTTAAGTACAAAAATATCTTAGAAAAATAATTGAAATTTCTATTCAGAAGTATATTTTGTGAATTAATTGTATTTATTGATATAAAATATAAGGGGATTTGTTATTTCTAAGCCTGGAAAATATATGGGAATTAATACTTAAAACTTTTTTTCTTAAAGATTAAAAATATAAAAATGGCCTTAAAAACAAAAATAATACTTATTTGTTATATATTTAATTTTTATTTTAAAATAAAGACGACTTTAATTTCCATAAACCGACCAGGTGTAAATAAAGGCAGTAACTTTTCTAATCAGAAGTATATTTCATGAACGAATCACATTTATTAAAGTGTATAGTAATTTTATTCTATTTTTTTCTGCAGACGTCGACGTGGAAGGCCTAGAAAGCACCCGCTGCCACAGCCTTCCCTGCCGTCTCCCTCTTCATCATCCTCCTCTAGCTCCTCGTCTTCCTCCTCCTCTTCGTCATCGTCCTCTGAAGACGAGGATGAAGAGGTGGCAGTGGCTCAGGGCGTCGAACCCTGCGCCGCGGCTCACTGTCGCCTCCCTCAGCAGGACACCGTGCAGTGGATCCAGTGCGACGACTGCGACGCCTGGTACCACCTCGACTGCTTACCCCACAACCACAACCGAGACTCGCTGCTCTTCGACCCCAACGCAGACTTCCACTGCGGCTGCCACCGCGCCAGAAACCGCTGAGGCCAACGACTGATTACGGCTTCCTCTCGTTCAGGGCTTTTTAATAAAACCAAATGCTCTCAAACATTGTTATTACAATCAAATTCACGGGGCTAATGTTGCCTCTTGGCATTTACTATGCGATGATGGCGAGTTGATGTTTTGTGCAGTGGTGCTAATTGCTTTGAGTGGTGATTTTGTAACTGATTTGGATGAAATGAGGGTGTTGGATTTGCACAGCAGCTTCAAGTGCATCCAAACGCACTGCGTCCCTTTATATCTCCACACTGGATGCGTTTCTGATACACGTATACGCAAGAATGAGATCATCAAAAAGCAACAAATCAAAAATAAGTATGAATATGAAAACGTTTCGAATGGGAGTTTATATTTTTAGAAGGGTGGATGAATTGAGTCTTCAAAGATTGCTTTGTTAACTAGATGCCGATTGCTTTATCAACATATTAGCTGGTATATAATATGTTATCGTTAAATACTGTATGAGATGTTTTAAATGGGCAATGCGGATATATAATGTGCTCTCTTATTCAAGGGTTTCATAAGCATTACTTGGACTTTCTTGTAAATTCAGAACATTTAATAACCTAAAATCACTCCTTAAGCTTTGAGTAAAATGCAGACATTTCCATTTTTAAAGGAATAATTCAGCCAAAAATGAAAATTTGCTGACAAATCTCAACCTTAAGTCAAACAGATTTGGAAGAATTTAGCATCACTTGTTCACCAATGGATCCTCTGCAGTGAATGGGTGCCGTCAGAATGAGACTCCACACAGCTAATAAAAACATCACTATAATCCACAATACCTCTCTAGTCCTGCAATTAATGTTTTGTGGAGTGAAAAGCAGCATATTTGTAAGAAGTAAATCCATCGTTAATGTGTTTTAACGTTAAACGGCTGCTTCTGTGCGTATTTCTCTCCTGATTAAAACGATGACTTTTTTTCACTGGAGAAAGCAATATTATGGATAGAGGACTTAGTTTAGAGTAAAAGCTTTTCACTTTACAAGACGTTAATTGATGGACTGAGTCAAGTTGTGGATTATTGTGATGTTTTTATCAACTGTTTGGACTCTCATTCTGATGGCACCCATTCACAGCAAGTGCAAGTGATGCAATGCTGCATTTCTTTAAATCTCTTGTAATTCAGAAACACTCCTCTCCATCTTGGATGGCTTGAGGGTGAGAAAATACTCAGCCAATATTCTTTTTTCAGTGCACTATTCCTTTAATCTTGGTATTTGATTGCACACACGATTGTCAGTGGTTGTAATGTGGCCTGTTATTAACACAAGCTTTGTTTCTGATCTCGACTAACCCTGTATAGATGAATCTGTCTGTAAGAATAGAATCTCTGTGGTATGAATGTTAAAAGATACTTTCACTGTCTTCACTTTAACTCAACATTCTAGAAATGACAAATGACTCCTGTCACAATATTTGTCTTGTTGGGAATCAAGGGCTGAAATAAAGAATTGTATATTTAAATATGATCTGTCAGCTGATTGTTCAGGGTGTTAGTAACTCTGGGAGACATTTGATAAGTGCTGCGGTTCTTGTTTAATAGGAAAACTGAACTGTCGGTATAAATATAAATGTACTGTTAAAGCAGTAAGATAATATGACAAGCATTTCTCACTTTTGCAGTCTTGCGTGAGATATGGTTTGAAGAAAAGCGTGAAGATGTAATAACTTTTCAGCTGCATTCAATATTTAAATATTGTTTATTAACATTTATTCAGGGTTCGTACAAGGTGCTTGAAGTGTCTTTTGAAATTCTTTTTGAAAATACCAACATTCCTGAAGAGGTACTTGTAAAGTGCTTGAATTATTGAAACGCAATGCATCTATGAAATAATGTTTATATTTTCAATAAGCACATATCTTTTCATACTAAATTAACACAATTTAAAATAACATACTTTTTTCCTACTTATTTCAGTTAATGTCGTAAAACTAGCGAGCTACGTGTCGTGTAAACATGGCTTAAGACTCGAAAAAAGGAACAGAGCAACCGAATCAATTAAGTGAGTTATTGGAACCACTCCGATAGATTCAAACTCGTGACTTTGCTTATTCATTTCAAGCAATTCATTAGCAAAAACTAGCGAATTTCGTCATCACTTTTAATTATTTTAAAAAGCATGTATAGCTGTGGGTGAAACTGAGCTTTTCGAAACTCCAAACCAGTTAAACCACTGCGTCGCAAAATGATTCACTGTTTCAAAGTGCTGCGAATGGATCATGTATTGTGAATAATTAGATTTAGATCGAAAATTCCAAGCAGGTTTTGCAGATCAGTACTTTGGAGCGAGTTCATAAATGATTTGTGATCCACGCTCTGAGTCCTGATCTGAAATGATGCTTCATGAATCATAATGTGGATGTGGACTAAGGAGCGTGGATTGCAAATCATTTGATTTAGTTCGTAACTTCAGAGGGGATTTGTGAATCTTTTGCTTTAGATTGGAACTTCAGAGCATGGATTGCGAATCATTTGATTGAGATTGGAACTTCGGAGTGGGTTTGTGAATCTTTTGCTTTAGAACGGAAATTCACAGCATGGATTGCGATTCATTTGATTTAGATCTGAACTTCAGGAACGGTTTGTGAATCTTTTACTTTAGATCGGAACTTCAGAGCATGGATTGTGAATCATTTGATTTAGATCGGAACTTTCATGAATCTTTTGCTTCAGATTGGAACTTCAGATCGCGGATTGCGAATCATTTGATTTAGATTGGGATTTCGGAGTAGCTATACGAGTCATTTGATTTATATCTGAACTTGGCGTATATATATATATATATATATATAGTAGGCTATATTTTATTTATCTATGTATCTTTTTTAGAATTTGAAAATAAGACATTGATAAATGAGATCGCTGATTGAAGTCCTTGAAAATCAAAAAAGTAGTACTTGAAAGTCCTAGAATTTCATTTTACAGCATCTGTATAAACCTTATTTATTAATTTAAATAGTTGTTTTATTCCATGTTTTTAAAATTTCAAACTTTTTTAATTTCTCATTGCTGCTCCAGTAATCTTGCTCCAACACACCTGGCTGTAATTTTCAAGTAAACCTCAAGACCTGGATTAACATTCTGCAGGAAAGCCTATCCACCCTTTTCTTCCCACAATCTGCAGCAAATGGTAAAACTGTTTGCACTACAAACCAGTGTATTTATAATAAAAATAATACATTAAAATAATATGGTAAGACACATTTTTAATATCAAGCAAAAAAAAAGCTGTTTTGGACAGCTAAAAACAGCTGGAAGTGGATGAGACCAAAAACCAGACCCATACAATTTTTTAAAGTGCGTGCCCACTCTTAGGGGAAAAAATAAGGTGGAGAGACAGAGCAAAAAAGTGAATAAAAATAAAAAATATTACATGCATATAAATCATAACCTGAAACCCCCATACTGAAAACAGTTAATATCCATGTTATTTCTCAACCACCCTAATCGAGTTATATTTTTGACATTTATTTTATTAAACATGCTTTCTTCCGCATTCGCAGCACAGCTAACCAGGAGCGTGTTATTGCTGTTGTTCAGCTGTTATAAATCCGCATAGCCGGACGGTTTGTCAGGTGGAATCCGGTACAATTCCTCCGACCTTTATGAAGTCTGTGACCCAAATGTCTGAATCACCTATTGTCACTTCACATCCCGTCACATTTGTCCATTCCCTGAACATCGCTGCTGGTCTGTGAGGCATTTGTAACACCCTGTGGCTCTGAGGTCAGTGGAGACTCATACCTGAACCTGTCTCTCTGATGGATGGCTTGTATTAACTGTTCTCTGCTCAGATAAAGTCAAACACAACTAGTGCTGTGAAATTTCATTAACACTGAATATTTTGTGTGTCAGGAGTGCATATGTGAGACTGAGCTTGTGTGAGTTGCTATCGTCATTATATTAAATATAGTCTATATGTATGTATAAATACTACATGTAAACATATAAAAATACCACCTTTTTTTCAACACGAAAGTAACCCTGTGGGTGAGACTTCCAGTTCATTATCTTCTATAGGGAAATAAGAAGAAAAACAACGTGCAGTAAATGATAAAACTGTTTACATTAGGATAATACATTAAAATAACATGGTAAGTAACCAATATGTAATATCAAGCAGCAAAATTAGCTGTTGAGACCGTAAGCCTTACCCATAAAATTTACAAATGGCCCACTCTTATGTAAAAAAGGTGGATATGTGTGTGTGTGTGTGTGTGTGTGTGTGTGTTCAGCCTGAGGATAATTAACTAATTAATTTGTCTTTGAGGGGAATGATGATCATTTTTAACAACATTTAATATTTAATGCAAATAGCCAGTAATAGTTATATTCAAAGATATATTTATAAATTAATAATGAACTAATTAAAAATAACCTTATATTTAAATATAGCTGCAAGCAGCGATTACCGGGGTAAAGCGCTTTAGGGCATTTAAGAACAGATGAAAAAAGACATCATGTAGCAAGCCTGTAACCACCTAAATCAATGATTTAAAAAAGCATTTTTGGCAAGTCCAGGTAATTTACCATAGAAATATTGTTTTTTAATGTTTATGACTGTTATAGTGCCAGATGTGGTCCGATCTCCTTAAAACTTTGCATGCTTGTTTAGAATCACCTGTGGCATTTGCTCAGCATTTTTGTGAAGTTTTGATGTTTCCTATAGGCTTTATAGGATTTTGGTTAAATTTGGATTTTTTTTTTGCATCTTCCCAATCATTTAACAAACGATTTGATTGACAGCAATGGTTCTAGAGGCAAAGTTGTCCAGAATGGGGAGTCCTATTATAAGATACGAATATCACATGTATGTGTGAAAATACGTGCAATGTACAATCGTTTACGCCGTTAAAAAAAAAAAAATTGCCCCCCTTGGCCATTTTCACGGTGGCAATTTCTCAAAGACCTTTGGGGCTGTGAGTCAGACAGGCCCACCGAGTTTCATTCTGAGTTTCATTCCAACCTCTGTTAACCTTTTCTAATCGGTGCTCAAACTTTTTCTGCCAATAGTGGATATGTTTTTTGAGATACGCAAATGTCCCTATGGACACTTGTGGCACTTTGGACCAAGACGTACACAGCAATTTAATGTTGACAGAACAAACGATTGAGTAGGTATAGCCATTTTTATGTTTTTTTCCCTCTTATAGTGCCACCAAGTGGCCAAGCTCCACGTTTTTTTGAGTTAGGCGAAGATATATTATTGCATTCAGGAGTTATAGGCATTTTACTAAAAGTGGCCCCGCCCCTTTCGAACGTTTTGGCGTCCCTTTGTGACGGTGAGTCGAAAGTTCACCTTTTTTTGATAACTATTGATATTCACTTTCCAGAGAATCTTTCTGCACTGGTTTGGTTCAGATCGGGCGAAAAACCAAGGACTAGTTCGCAAAAGTAGTTTTTTCAAAAAATCCAAAATACACGAAAATTTCACCAGGCTCACAATCAATTCTTCAACTTGATCCAAGGATTCCAACAAAATAAGACACTTGAGTGTGTCTTTTTTAAAGGGTTACTCCACCCCAAAATGAAAATTTTGTCATTAATCACATACCCCCATGTCGTTCCAAACCCGTAAAAGCTTCAATCGTATTCGAACACAATTCAAGATATTTTGGATGAAAACCGGTAGCTTTTTGACTGTCCCATTGACTGCCAAGTAAATAAAACTGTCAAGGCCCAGAAACGTATGAAAGACATTGTCAAAATAGTCCATCTGCCATCAGTGGTTCAACCATAATTTTACGAAGCTACGAGAATATTTTTTGTATGCAAAGAAAACTAAAATAATGACTTAATTCAACAATTAGTCTCCTCCGCGTCGTCATAGTGCCATTTTGTTTAGTATCCTCTGGACGCAAACAGCGTACACTGTTCTCTGTCAGCTGCGACACGTGGATATGCTGTTTTTGTTTGAATCATAGCATAAATACACATAGAGAAAACGTATCCGTGTGTTGTGGCTGACACAGAACAGGTTTTCATCCAAAATATCTTAATTTGTGTTCAGAAGACGATCAAACCTTTTACGTGTTTAGAACGACATGGGGGTAAGTGATTCATGACAAAATTTTCATTTTGGGGTGGAGTAACCCTTTAAGGAATTATGACCATTTTGTACTTTTGATCACTGTAGCGCCCCCATCAGGCCGTTTGGGGTGAGCTTTGTTGAGTTTCAAGTCTCTACAACTTACGGTTTGGTCTGCATGATCAGTTTTATATGGAGATTGCTGATCCTTGGAAAAGCTATGCTCTTAAACCCTTAAATATACCGCCTTTTTCTTCAACGCGAAAGTAAGCCTATGGGTGAGACTTCCGGTTCATTAAAATAGGGAGATAAGGAGACTAAAAGGTAAAACTGTTTGCACTGCAAAGTGTTTTCATAATTAAGATAATACATTAAAATAACACGATAAGACACACCAATTTGCAATGTCAAGTAGCAAAACAAGCTGTTTTGTACAGATAAAAACGCCATAAGACCGGAAGCCAGACACATAAAATGTACAAACGGCCGCGCCCACTCTTACCGAAAAAAAGGTGGATATCAAATATACACTTTGTTCTAAATTACGTTTGAAACTTCAACCTGGGCTTTATTAACTAATTAATTTGTCTTTGAAGGGAATGATCATTTTTAACAACATTTAATATTTAATGCTAATTAATAACGCCAGTAATACTTATATTTATCAATTAATAATGAACTAATTTAGAAATATCCTGCATAATGCATTTGCACTGCTGAATAATCTATTATTAATGCTATTTATGTCTCAGGCATTGAGCATTGGGACAAAATCTATGTTTTTTGTTAGTCTAATCTAGTGACTATATTCGTGAACGTATCAATTCACCTGTCCGGTGGACCGGCCGCTGGGGTTGCCATGTCAACCTGACATCAGTGTACGTTACGAAGGAGAGATAAAACAGAGGTGTGAAATCTTTTCAGGTTCTTCCTAATGAGGGCAATGGATTGCGGTCTGTCCGTGTTGCCATGGCGATGCTGTTTGCACTCAATGGAAGTGTGTGGCAGTCGGACTGAAGCAGACAGAGACAGACAGAGACTAATGCTAAAAAACAAAACAAACAGAGCGCTGAATACTGCTGTGCTACTCGATGCGCTACTCAGTCTGATTAAGCTAGCGGGGATGAAGCGAAATATATTGCCTTACAGAGGAAGATTAATCCACATGCTGATCAGTCCGAGTGTGTGAGTGTTTTCCTCTGGCCAGCAGAGGGCAGTCTCGTTGCGTTAGCCTGTGAGCCTTAAAACTCTTGCTCAATACTTTTAATCTCTGTCCCTGAAGTATTGAAGTTTGGCGTATAACTCACATGAATCAGAGCTCAAATTGGGGATTTCTAATCAATCTGACCAGATGGAACCAAGAAACATACTTGTATTAAAACAGGGAACCGAGCTTTAAAGATTTCGGAGACTTCTTCTTCTACTGTTATTAAATAAGCTATTATATTTGATATTATACATAGCTATTTATTTTATGTTTATTTCATATTTTATACATACATACAAACATTTTTTTTTTAAATATTATCTATATATACAATATGTATAATGTTTATATATTATTTTAATTGAATGTATTATTCCTTTTTCAGTATTTTATTTTAATTTTAATTTTATCTATATATACAACATGTATAGTGTTCATATATTTTTAAATAAATACAAATATACATCTAATAATCTCTTTATGTATATATAAGGAAAATTATGTTTATTTTTCTTAGTATTTGTATAATATTTTGTGTGTGTATATTATTTTTTGTTGTAATATTATCTATATATCGAAAAAAAATATTTTCAGTGTTATGTAATATATAATATTCTATAATGTTTATATATTATTTTTAATAAATAACAATATACAACAAATAATCGCTCCCTCTCTCTCTATGTAAAGGAAAATATTATTCCTTTTCTGGATATAAAATGTTTATTTTATTTAGTATTTTTATATTGTTGTGTGTATATATATATATATATATATATATATATATATTGTTTTTAATTAGTTTTAATATTATCTATCTATCTATCTATCTATCTATATATATACACACAATATGTATAATGTTTATATATTTATTTTTAATAAATAAAATATATAACTAATAATCTCTCTCTATGTATATATAAAGAATATTAGTTATATTTATAATTTATTATTTGTATTATTTCAGTATTATATTTTTTACATAGTAATAATAATACTAAAATAGTAATAAATGTTTTATATTATTCATATATCAAAAACATTTTCAGTATTTTATATATATATATATATATATATATATAATATAAAATATATAACTAATAATCTGTCTCTCTATTAAAATCTTATTTTTATATTATTGTGTGTATTATATATGTATGTATTTGACCGTATTCTTTATATATAAATTATGTACAAAGATAAAAACGCTTATTTTTTCTTTTAGTGTTACATAACTTTTATATAATATAAAATAACGATTTTATATAAAGAAAAACATAAATAACATGTATTGTTTTATTATAAAACAATTAGGCAAACCCCACATACCTTTTTTCCCTTCATAAAACACAGAAATCTATATTTGTTCAACCTCGTTACAAATATACTTCTGCAAAATGTATGTGAGAACTAAAAGCATTTGAAAACTCACTTCTCAGTGTATTGTCTACAAGTAGCCTTGATGTTATGTTGCAGAATCTTACATATTCACTCGAATTCATTATTGATTCATACGGACGGCAGATGTTCTAGCCTAACGCGCTGCTTAAACATGCAATATAATGTATAATGTAGATTTGAATGCAGGCATATAAAGCGCCTGACAGTTTAAAGCGTGATAGACTGCAGCCAGATGGTTGGGTTATCTGAACACGACTCTGCTTCAGATCATCGAGGTGATTGACAGGGATCTAATGGGATCGTAGTGCGTGGAGACACTTGAAAAGTCATCCATTTTCTGCTGACCGGTGTTCAACCCTGAGCGGGTGGGCTGCCAGCACTGAAACTCCAAAAAACAACTTCACTCAGCAGCAACCTCCGGGCCAGAAGCGCTCAGGGCAACTTTATGGGCCTGCACCAGTCAGGCCCTGAATGAAACATTAGTTTGGCTAGTTGTTATAAATGATGCAGGTGGACAAATGAGGGTTTTCAGTATTTATAGAATAGTTTCTCCACACTAAAATCTATAAGCCTAACAGTACAAATAATACATTTCAAAAACACACTCCTGTGTGGAATATTCAATCAATTAATCAAAAACAACTTACAAATGTGACCCTGGACCACAAAATCAGTCATATGGGTCAATTTTATATATATATTAATTTTATATCCATTAATGTTTGGTTTGTTAGGACAATTCTTAGCCGAGATACAACTATTTGAATATCTGGAATCTGAGGGTGCAAAAAATATTGAAATATTGAGAAAATTAACAAATGAAGTTCTTAGCAATGCATATTACTAATAAAAAATTCAATTTTGATATAATTACGGTAGAAAATGTACAAAATATCTTCATGGAACATGATTTTATGCTTAATATCGTAAGGATTTTTGGCATAAAAGAAGAATGTATAATTTTGACCCATACAATGAGTTGTTGGCTATTGCTACAAATATACCAATGCTACAAATGAGCACAATAAATAAGATTTTGCTTTTTTCCCCTATTAAACCTTGATATTAAAAAAATCCTTTAGACACTGAAGCACCTCATTAAATACTTTATTTTTATGTCACCATTGTGCCAGATCTTTCCATTTATTAATTGAAAACTTTAATGTATTTTTTTCAAAGGTGAATCTGTCTTCATAAAGACCATGCCTGAGAACAATCTAAAATCAAAAAGGTACAATTTTGTTGTCCATCATTTCTAGCTACACTGTCATTTTGAAATTAGCATGAAATTAGCACGATTCATCACCGAAAAATAAAATGCAGTAAACAGTAAAACGATTTGCGCTACGATTTCTAATTTCTAGAAATTTCTAATAACACGCAGCATAACTATTTGTACATTTTATGGGTCTGGCTTCCGGTCTCATCCTCGTCCAGCTATTTTAGCTGTACAAAACAGCTAGTTTTGCTGCTTGATATTGCAAATTGGTGTGTCTTACCATATTATTTTAATATATTATCTTAATTAAGAACAAAGTGGTTTGTAGTGCAAACAGTTTTACCGTTTACTTCACTTTGTTATTACTCCGGTTCAGCTAATGAACCGGAAGTCTCGCCTTTGGCTTACTTAAACGTTGAAGAATAAGCTTTTTGATGTTGTTAGCGAACAAATTCAGTTACTCAGTGTGACAATGCTTAGTCACAGTTTAGTCACGGTCATAGTCAAATCATAGTCACTTTTTAGGGTGGCGATTTTGATCTACTCAACCACTCAGAAACAACCGCATTTCGCAGGGTGACCAGACGTCATTGTTTTCCTTTTTTTCATATTTTGTTCCCCGAAATATCAGTTTCACAGCACGTTCAAAACAGCACACAGGATAATCAAAGCCTGCTTTTACCACAGCAATCTTGTATTGATTGTTTTACCAGCAGAGGGCACTGATTAGTGATCAGGCGTCGCTACGTCAGTCATGAAGAACAAAACACTAACGAGAGCACAACGCTACTATCATCAGTTGTCAAAACAGACACCGTTGTTGCATTTCAAGGTAGTAACATACTAAACTATTAATGTTAAATTAAAGTAATACTGTTTGTATGTACTAAATAACAGGATTTGACCACAATTTTAAACGTTCTCGAAAGTTCCGTAGTAACGAGCCAGTCATTTTTATACATCTTTAAACTGCCTGACGTTTTCATGATTCACATATAACTGTTATTGCTACTTTTATGTTTTTGTGTGTGTGTGTGTGTGTGTGGATTTTGTTTTATTTTTGTCTCAGACTTAGATGTTAAATATTAAAATATGAAAATCCAGTTATTATAATGTTAAAGCAATGATCTAAATAGTGACATAAACATGAACCATTTCAGTATGTTATTTATTTGTCTCATTTTTTAAAACAAAAATAATGACTCTAATGTCACTCAGTCACTATTTTTTTTGCAGCCAAAGTGTCCTATTAATTAATATACTTTTTTTCAGAAGTTGGTGAATGTGTTCAAAAAACAAAACAAAAAAAAAAAAAACTGCTTCTAAATTTCATAGAAAATATTGTAATTTGTGTTCGGAAGATGAACAAAGGTCTTACAGGTTTGGAACAACATGAACGTAATTAATGACAGAATTTTTGGGTGAACTATCCCTTTAAAGGAACCCCCAACAAAAACTTGTCCCCCTTTTTTATATTCACAGATCAATTATTTGTCTCATTTTTTAAAACAAAAATAATGACTCTAATGTCTCTCAGTCACTCATTTTTTTGCAACCAAAATGTCCTTTTAATTAATATACTTTTTTTCAGAAGTTGGTGAATGTGTTCATTAGTGTTCATCACATCTGTGTCCGTGAAGAGCTATCTTCAGATGAAATGATCTGTGAAGGATACAAAGAAAAATCAAGGTAAATAACCCATTCCCATTCAACAAAAGTATAATTTGGTTAAATTACACAAAAAGTGTTCACAAAATTATTTTTCAAAGGTGAATCTGTCTTCATATTGTGGGTGAAAATGCATAAAATGATTAATTAAATGATAATTAACCATTTTTGTTAATTATTACAGGTGCAGAAAGCACTTTGTGCTCAAATGCAAAACAATTACCCTAAAGTTCCTCCATTTCCAAAAGCACAAACGTAACAAAAGTTGTTTACTGTATGCAGTACATTTATTTTTTGAAAATGAAAACGTTAAATACAGTAAGAAAATGTTTAAGAAATTTTTTTGCGTGTGTGATGTTTTTATAAAGTCATATTTTTGTTATAATACGGTTTTGATCTGTTTGATATTTACAGTGATTAATATTTACGGTTTGTGACCCTGGACCACAAATAAATCATAAGAGTATTTTTCAAAGTTGAAAGCTGAATAAATAAGCTTTCCACTGATGTATAATTTGTTAGGATAGGACAATATTTTGCCAAGATAACAGCTATTTGAAAATCTGGAATCTGAAGGTGCAAAAAAATCAAAATATTGAGAAAATCACCTTTAAAGTTGTCCAGTTTAAGTTCTTAGCAATGCATATTACTAATCAAAAATTAAGTTTTGATATATTTATGGTAGGGAATTGACAAAATATCTTCATGAAACATGGTCTTTACTTAATATCTTAATGATTTTTGACATCAATAATCGAAAATCGATCATTTTGACCCATAAAATGTATTGTGGCTCTTCCTGCAAATACACCCTTGTTACTTACGACTGGTTTTGTGGTCCAGGGTCACATTTTTCATGGTGTGATTTTTGGTAAATTGCAGCTTATTTAATTCACTTAGAATTTGATAACTATTAATTATCATACAAAACAAAATAAAGGCATAGTTCACCCAAAAATGGAAATTCTGTCATTAATTACTCACCCTCATATCGTTCCAAACCTGTAGTCCTTCATTCATCTGATATTTTTGAGGAAATCTGAGAGCTTTCTGACCCTGCGTAGTCAGCAACGCAACTAACATGTTCAAGGCCCAGAAAGGTAGTAAAGACATTTATATAATAGTCCATGTGACATCAGTGGCACAACCTTAATTTTAGGAAAAAAATAAAATAAAAATAGCTTCTAAATTTCATAGAAAATATTGTAATTTGTGTTCGGAAGATGAACAAAGGTCTTACAGGTTTGCAACAGCATGAATGTAATTAATGACAGAATTTTTGGGTGAACTATCCCTTTAAAGGAACCCCCAACAAAAACTTGTCCCCCTTTTTTATATTCACAGATCATTTCAGTGAGATTTCTATGAGATTTTTATCACTAAACTAAACAGAAATCCAGTCACCTTAGCATACCGGCATGCTGAAAACATTTTAACTACCTTAGCAGCTGCATTGCAGCACCCTGGCACCCATTATGGTGAGTTTTGCATGGGAAACACCGCTCAGATTGTCCTCTGAAAATACCTTGTTAAAGATTTTTGTTACCCAACAAGAGAAAGCAATCAAACTAATTTATCAATTAGATTTTTCGCACAGAGCATTTATTTGAGAAAACAAATCAAATTCATGAAACCTAATGGAATTCATTTAGCTTTATTGATGGTGTTATTGATACGGTTGTGCTGGCAGTGGTGATTTGATAGCGCATGTTCATTCCTGGTGTGTTGGTGGGATCAGGACACAGGTGTCTCTGCAAATATCTCTGTCCTCCTCCAGTCGTGGCCGGGCTGATGCGAGTGTATGGATGATAGCACAGCTGTGGAGACGGTTGAGTGGGTTCGATATCTGCCACATTACTCATGCCTAAATTTCAGATCAGTGAGCAGGAAGTAGGGGGGTGAATCTAAAGGTTTTATCTCCATCGTGCTCACTTACACAAACCAAAATCCCTGGAGAGTTCACAACGGGTGGCCGCTCATTTGTGTCAAAGCATAAATAAAAGTATACAGGGTAATTTTCTATTCAAAATGACAGGAATCTTTTTCTTACGCATTGTTTCCTAATGGGAATTATTATAGCTTACTAAAACCGTAAAACAACTTTTGTTACTCGTTAAATGTTAACTGAAAAACTATATTTCAGCTACACTGTCAAAAACGATATTTCAGCTACACTGTCAAAAATGATGTAAAAGTTGTGTAATAAAAGAAATAAAACTGAAATAAAATGAATAAAAACCACACACGCACAATAAAATTCACACAAAAACACACAAAAAAGTCACAACAGATCACAATATACATATAAATTATATAATATATAATTTTTAATTATATATAACAGAAATAATAAAACAAATTAAAATATTAACATGCAATAAATTATACCGTAGTAAAAATATGTATAACATAATCAAAATATTTTAAAAAAAATAATATATATATATATATTTTTCAAACTATATAAAATTATATCTAATCATTATAGTAATAATAATAAAATATTAATGTTTAAGTATTATATATGAATTTTAGAAAAACTATAGAAAAATATCTGGTATATTTAAATAAAAATGAATTAAATATATATATAAAAAATAATAAAATATCTAAAAATAATAAATATATTTCAAGCTATATAAAATATCTAATATAATAATAATAATAATAATAATACACACACACACACACACACACACACACCAAAAAGTACTAAAATTGACAAAAACACAACAACAACAACAACAAAAAATCCCTTAAAAACGGGATATTTTCAGAAATTTAATTTATACAGTATGTGTGTATAAATTATATAATATACAAATAATTTTAAATGATATATAACAGAAACAATAAAACAAATTAAATTATTAACATGCAATACTTTATACAAGTAATAAAGTACAGAAAAATATTCTGTATATTAAAATAAAATATACTGAACAGTTATTTAAATATTTAGAAAGTAATCAAAATATTTATACAAATTATACATATTTATGTTTCTTAATGTTAAGTATTATGAATTTTATAAAAAATATACAGAAAAAAAATCTGGTATATTTAAATAAATATGCATTAAATATACAGAAAATAAAATATCTAAAAATAATAAATATAATTTATATTTAAAACTATATAAAATAATCTAATAATAATAATAATAATAATAATAATAATAATAATAATAATAATAATAATAGTACCCCCCCCCCCCAAAAAAAAAACAACTAAAAATGACAAAAACTAAATTAAAAAAAAAATGAAAAAAATAAAAAAATAAAATAATAATAATAAAAAAATAAATTTCATTAAAAAATGGAAAATTCAAAATATTAAAAAAACTAGAATATCTCAGTGACATCAAAATAAATCTGATTTCTTAGACTTTTCATATGCATTCATATATATTATTGCAAATTTTATGCCTGTTATGAGTGGAATTTGTTTTCCTTTTTTATTTTTATTTTTTTTCAGAAGTTGGTTAATATGTGTCCATTGGTGTTCATCACATCTCTGTTCATAAACAGCATATCTTCAGATGAAATGATCTGTGAAGGACACAAAGAGAAATCAAGGCAAATTTTTTATTGTCCAATATTTCCAACAAGGCTGTAATTTTGTCAAAATAGTCAAAAAGTGTTCACAAAAATGACAACTCTTACATATGAGCATTGCTGGACATTACTAGTAGACAAATGAAACTAAAAGGTATGAAAGTGTTTTTAACACACCTTATTTTCAAAGGCCATATGGGATAAAACACCAGTGTTTTTAAGACATCTGGGTTTATCTCTCTGATCTTAATGTGTTGCATACAACAGGTAAATAAGAAAGTGTGGACTGAAAAAAAGACCTGAGTAAATTCCTGTGCGTTGTCTCAAGAAAGAGATCAGTGTCACAAAATGAGCTCATAAATTTGCAATTAAAAGTCAGAGATCTCAGTATGAGTGTTTCTTGTCAAACACTTCCAAGACCAAATGCTCTGAGCTCTGCTAGCCACATACATCTAATAGCTCTTTACTCTTACCGTATGTCAAATATTGCCTGATTTGTGTGTATTTGTATTTCTCTGGGGTAATTTTCTTTTGAGCTATGAGAGAGCAACCCCTAAGCAATAAAACTGTCCTTTGTGCAATTTCCAACAATATGAAATGCTGTGACACATAATAGAGAGTGAAGCTGAGCTGAAGAAC
This sequence comes from Cirrhinus molitorella, assembly GCA_033026305.1. Classification (NCBI taxonomy): domain Eukaryota; kingdom Metazoa; phylum Chordata; class Actinopteri; order Cypriniformes; family Cyprinidae; genus Cirrhinus; species Cirrhinus molitorella. The sequence continues at coordinate 33,041,768 of CM065131.1, read as the reverse complement.
ACACTGTTGTACTGGATGGTGTTCACACTAAATTAAACCTCTCTGCTGTTGCTCCAGTTAATTTGGATGCAGAAATCAATGCTAAATTTGGCTCATCGCAGCTCATCACAGATATAATAGCTCTGTGTTTGCCAGTATGTAACTCTTAAAGGGATAGCTCATTCAAAAATCAAAATGGTCATCTATTTACTCACCATAATGCTGTTCTAAACCTGTATGGTATTCTTTCTTCTGTGGAACATAAGAAGAGACCTCAGGCATGAATGATTCAGCTCAAAGTTCTCAGATCTCTCTCTATTTTATTCTAATCATGCAAGAAGATCACAAAATGGGCAAAAGCTCACAATATATGGTATATATTCAGAAATGTATTTTTATATTATGTTTGTATAAATTGTATAATATAAATAATTTTGAATTGTATATAACAGAAATAACACAAAAAAATAATTATTAACATATAATGCAATATATTTAAATTAATATAAATAATTGATAATGTATAAAATATTTTATACACAAAACAATATTTTAGATAAATATTTAATATATCAAATATATGAAAAACTATAAAATGATATCTAATGTAAATAAATTATATATATTTAAAATATTTTATATACTAAATATTTTATATATAAAATATATTTAAAAAACTATAAATTATATCTAACAATAATGATAGAAGTACTACTACTACTACTACTACTAACTAAATAGTTTAGATGTATTATGAGTTATATAAAAATTGTATAGAAAAATATTAACTATATATAATGATATCTAATATTAATTATTTTAATAATAAAATCTGTTTTAAGTGTTATGTATTATATAACATTTGTTATAAAATATTCAGTATATTTAACAAATAAATAAAATATAATAAATTAACAATCATTTAAATATAATATGCATAGAAAATCTTACTTTTATAAATAAATTAAATAAAACAAATTATTTTAAATTATATAATAATAATAATAATAATAATAATAATAGTAATAATGAATTAAAAGTGTTTCAATATTATAAATAAATTGTGAACTTATATAGAAAAATATTACAGTATAAAATATACATTTATATGTATAAATATAAAATATTTATAATATATATTTTATAATATATATATTTAAATATAAAATGTTTGTTTCTATTTACAAATATAAAATTAATTATACATTTGTATAAAATTATATAATAATAATAATAACAGTAATAATAATGAAATAGGTGTTTAAGTGTTATAAATTAATTATACATAGTAAATGTATATAGAGAAATACATTATAATATAAATTATACATTTATATTTATGAATATAAAATATTTTATATATATATATATATATATATATATATATAATGTTTATGTTTTTATTTACGAATATAAAATAAATTATACATTTGGAATGTATACATGGAATATACTTCATTTCCCCAGAATGCCAGAACGTACCCCCAAACTCATCAAAATGGAGCCAAGCATCATGAAACGGCTTCCAAGATGGAGACTTACACAAAACACCTAGTTACATCTGTTCTTGTGCATGTTTGAATTTCAGCAAATTTATTAGAATCCTCTTCCTCTTTCCAATTCAAATGCCAGTTCCACATCCTGTGACACGTGGCCAATTCACAATCCCACTCCAGCACTGAAAAAGAGGAAATTCTGGGTCTGTTCCTCAAAGCTATCGTATGACTTCAGAATATAATGCACAAGTCACGCAGACTTTCTTTCGGTCTTTTGTATTCAGACTGTGATTCCATGTGCACATTCATCCAGCAAAGCGCATTGCTTCAATAAATCATGCACGGAATGACTGTGAGCCCGTCACTGACAGAAATGACATGACCTCTGATTCCTCTCCAGCGCACGCGCGCACACACACTCCAGTGGAAGTGAACATTTGTTTGCGCGCGCACACACTCAGGACCATTCTAAGCAGATCATGGCTGACAAGTAGACGTCCCACAGCTCTGTTATGACAAAATCCCTCCATCTCATTCCCATTCTCATCTGCGTCAAAGTCTGCCTGCGCGCCGCAGATAAAGACTGCAGGGCTGTAATCAAACCGCTCCTTCCCGTCGGCTCTACACAGCGCTTTATGTTATTTACCAACAACTACGTGCTGCTCAGACTCCAAGAACACATCAGGACGCCAGACACAATGTATGTGGACGTGAGAAATGAGCCACACGTAACGGAAAGACATCTGATATGTTAGATATTTGTTTTTCGCGTGTGCCGAAGACAAATAGCTGTTTGGTTGTACAGAAAAAGGAAACTAAATTACATCAAAAGCAAAACAGGAAGCAGACGGGTGATATTTTATATAGACAAGGCCTCAGGAAGCGTTTCTACACTTATTTCTGGCTTATTTCAGAATAATTTCGATTGATTTTTGTTCATCACACAAATGATGCCTCATTCTGACATTGTGAGCCATTTTTTGAATATTGATTTTAAATTTTAAGCAGAAATCTTATTACATTTTCAATTCAGGAGACTGATAGATCTCTATGTTTTAATTAAGGAACTTTGTCTCCAATGTTTCACTTATGAAAAACTGTTGACATGCAGTAAAATATAGAGCTATACAATGAATGTGGATAGCAGCCAGTGACAGAATTGAATGAGAAATACTTGAGTTCATACTGTAGAAATATTATACAGTATGTAATTTTGTAAGAAATATTTAGAGAATAAAATTGAAATTACAAGAATAAAGTCGAAATCATGAGAATAAAGTAAAAATTATGAGAATAAAGTACAAATATTTAGAAAATAAAGTTGAAATTACTCAGATAGTCAAAATTATGAAAATAAAGTAAAAATTACGAGAATAAAGTTGAAATTATTAGAATAATGTCAGAATATTTCGAGAATAAAATTACGAGAATAAAGTCAAAATATTTTGAAAATAAAGTTGAAATTCTGAGAATAAAGTCAAAATATTTTGAGAAAAGTCAAAAAAATAAATAAAAACTTTATCTTAAATATTTTGAGAATAAAGTCAAAAATATTAACATAAAGTCTAAATATTTTGAGAATAAAGTCAAAATTGTAAGAATGAAGTCTAAATATTTTGAGAATAAATTCAAAATATTTTAAGAATAAAGTTAAAATTATGAGAATACAGTCAAAATTATGAGAAAGTCAGACTATTTTGAGAATAAAGTTGAAATTATTAGGATAAAGTCTAAATATTTTGAGAATAAAGTCAAAATTATAAGAATAAAGTCAAAATATTTTAAGAATAAAGTTGAAATTATGAGAATAAAGTGAAAAATTACATGAATAAAGTCGAAATTATGAGAAAGTCAGAATATTTTGAGAATAAAGTCGAAATAATGAGAATAAAGTCAAAATAGTTTGAGAATAAAGTCAAAATTACATGAATAAAGTTGAAAATTATGAGAATAAAATCGAAATAGATCGAGAATAAAGTCAAAATTACGAGAATTAAGTCATCTTTCCAATATACTGTTTTTTTTCATGCCTTCTGATGTTCCTTTACGTTTATATTGTATAAAAAGAAAAAACACGTTTATAATTTGTATTTTGTGATAAAACTGACAGAATTTGAAAAATGAGCAGTAATATTAAAATGATTTTTGACTTTATTCTCAAAATATTTAGACTTTATTTTTGATTTGTTTTTCATGTGTGCCAAAGACAAATAGCTGTTTGGTTGTACAGAAACAGGAAACAAAATTACATCAAAAGCAAAAAAGGAAGCAGGCGGGTGATATTTTATATAGACAAGGCCTCGGGAACCGTTTCTACACTTGGGCTTATTTCAGAATAATTTCGATTGATTTTTGTTCATCACACAAATGATGCCTCATTCTGACTGTGTGAGCCATTTTTTGAATATTGATTTTAAATTTTAAGCAGAAATCTTATTACATTTTAAATTAAGGAGACTGAAATGTTTTAATTAAGGAATTTTGTCTCCGATGTTTCTCTTATGAAACATAGAAAAAGACCAGCTGTTGACATGCAGTAAAATATAGAGCTATACAATGAATGTGGATAGCAGCCCGTGACAGAATTGAATGAGAAATACTATAATACTAATAATATAAATATTATACAGTATGTAATTATGTAATAAATATTTAGAGAATAAAATTTAAATTACGAGAATAAAGTCGAAATCATGAGAATAAAGTAAAAATTATGACAATAAAGTCAAAATATTTAGAAAATAAAGCTGAAATTACTATAAAGTCAAAATATTTAGAAAATATAGTTGTAATTACTCAAATAAATAAAGTCAAAATTATGAAAATAAAGTCAAAATTACAAGAAAAAAAGAAATTACGAGAATAAAGTCAAATTATTTTGAGGATAGTCAAAATATTTTGAAAATAAAGTTGAAATTCTGAGAATAAAGTCAAAATATTTTGAGAATAAAGTCAAAATTGTAAGAATAAAGTCTAAATATTTTGAGAATAAAGTCAAAATTATGACAATAAAGTCAAAATATTTAGAAAATAAATAGTCAAAATTATAAAAATAAAGTAAAAATTACGTGAATAAAGTTGAAATTATTAGAATAATGTCAAAATATTTTGAGAATAAAGTCAAAATATTTTAGGAATAAAGTAAAAATGATAAGAATAAAGTCGAAATAATGAGAATAAAGTAAAAATATTTAGAGAATAAAGTCAAAATAGTTTGAGAATAAAGTCTAAATATTTTGAGAAAAAAGTCAAAATTACGAGAATTAAGTCATCTTTCCAATATACAGTTTTTTTATGCCTTCTGATGTTCCTTTACATTTATATTGTATAAAGAGGAAAAAATTGTATTTTGTGATAAAACTGACAGAATTTGAAAGCTGAGCAGTAGTATTAAAAGGATTTTTGACTTTATTCTCAAAATATTTAGACTTTATTCTCGTAATTTAAGCTTTTATCTCAAAGTATTGCAACCTTAATCTCGTTATCTTTGAATTTTTGTATTTTTTATTTGTTTTTCATGTGCGCCAAAGACAAATAGCTGTTTGGTTGTACAAAAAAAGGAAACAAAATTACATCAAAAGCAAAAAAGGAAGCAGACGGGTGATATATAGACAAGGCCTCAGGAAGCGTTTCTACACTTGGGTTTATTTCAGAATAATTTCGATTGATTTTTCATCATCACACAAATGATGCCTCATTCTGACTGTGTGAGCCATTTTTTGAATATTGATTTTAAATTTAAAGCAGAAATCTCATTACATTAGCATTCAGAGCTGTGTAGGACAGCAGTGATTACAGCTTCCAGTCCTTTTGGCTCACTTTCTGAATAATCTTTCAATTTGTGAAAATCCTCTTGTTTTTCCTCCTTGAGCTCGGTCAGAAATTATAGATGTGGATCTGTAAATGCAATCTTCGTTTGCAATTCTGCGCCAGACTTTGAGTTAGTTAAACATATTTACTATAGGAACGCGTCTCCCGAGCCGCTCCGGCATTGTCTGGGCTGTTTACTTTGGCTTGTTGTGATGCTGTAAGTCTATTTTTGAAGCTTTCCCGAGGCTGTGCGCACTCCAGGCTTTATTTTCTTCAAATACCTGTCTGTATTAGCTTCATTTGACTTGCTCTCAATGCTCAAGTGGCTTTTGTATGTATCTACTCTACCATACAGACCTGATGGATGGCGTCCCACAGAGATAGTTGCCCTTTTGACAGGGTCGTCCATCTCTTTATTGTTGGAATTCACTTGTAAGGGTAGTTTCCTGGTGAAAGTTTTATAATCTGATGCAATTCAGAAGAACCTTATGTTCCACAAAGCACATTTTTATATTCCATATCTTTAGAAAACAACCTATACTGATACTTTAGCTGAAAACCCTATAACAAAACATCAACAACCTTTCTAAATTGCAAAAAAGGGACATTTTATTGCTCAAATGTTGACCTTTTAAATTCAGGAGACCTCTGTGTTTCAATTAAGGAACTTTGTCTCAGATGTTTCTCTTAGGAAACATAAAAACGGGCATAAAATAGCAATTGTTGACATGCAGTAAATTGTAGAGCTATAAAACGAATGTGGATAGCAGTTCTTGACAGAATTTAATGAGAAATACTTGAGGTCATAGGAGATACTTGATTTTTACCATTGTGTTGTAGTGCCACATAAAAAAAGTCGTAATATTAAAAAAAAAAGTCAAAATTACGATAATAACTTCTAAATATTTCATTAATAAAGTCAAAATATTTCAAGAATAAAGTCAAAATTATGAGAATAAAGTCAATATTTACGAGAATAAAGTAAAAATATTGGGAGAATAAGTCAAAATGACAAGAATAAAGTAGAAATATTTTGAGATTATAGTCAAAATTCTGAGAATAAAGTCGAAATATTTTGAGAATAAAGTCAAAAATTATGAGAATAAAGTCAATATTACAAGAATAAAGTCAAAATATTGTGAGAATAAAGTCAAAACCAAAAAAAAACGAAAAAAGATGAAATTACGAGAATAGTCAAAATTACGAGAATAAAGTGGAAATTACGAGAATAATAGTCAGAATGTTGTGACAATAATGTCAAAATTATGAGAATAAAGTCAATATTTACGAGAATAAAGTAAAAATATTGGGAGAATAAGTCAAAATGACAAGAATAAAGTAGAAATATTTTGAGATTATAGTCAAAATTCTGAGAATAAAGTCGAAATATTTTGAGAATAAAGTCAAAAATTATGAGAATAAAGTCAATATTACAAGAATAAAGTCAAAATATTGTGAGAATAAAGTCAAAACCAAAAAAAAACGAAAAAAGATGAAATTACGAGAATAGTCAAAATTACGAGAATAAAGTGGAAATTACGAGAATAATAGTCAGAATGTTGTGACAATAATGTCAAAATTATGAGAATAAAGTCAAAAGTACAAGAATTACGAGAATAAAGTGGAAATATTTAGAGAACAAAGTCGAAATTAATAGAATAAAGTCAAACTATTGTGAGAATAAAATTAAAATTAAGAGAAAGAAGACGAAATTAAAAGAATAAAGTCGAAATTATGAGAATAAAGTCAAAATATTTTGAGAATATCAAAATTATGAGAATAAAGTCAAAATTACATGAATAAAGTCAAAATTATGAGAAAATCTGAATATTTTGAGAATGAAGTAGAAATTACGAGAATAAATTCGAAAATCATGAGATTAATTTGAAATACTTTGAGAATTAAATCGAAATTATGAGAATAAAGTCAAAATATTTTAATAATAAGTCAAAATTATGAGAATGAAGTTGAAATATTTTGATAATAAACTCTAAATACTTTGAGAGTTAAATTGAAATTATGAGAATAAAGTCTAAATATTTTGAGAATAGTCAAAATTCTATTCTTGTAATTTTGAGTTTTTTCTCAAAATATTACAACTTTAATCTCGTAATCTTAAACTGTTTAATAAATATTAAAAATATAGTGTCTTTATGTTGTTTCTACATGAATTTGAAGATTGAATGTGAAATTATTGCAATATAAAAGTATATTTAAAAACTTCAATGTTAGGTGGGATTAATCATGACTAATCGCAATTAATTGCAGAAAAAAAATCGCGATTAGTTACATTTTTTAATTTAACTAATCGCACTAGTAGAAACTAGTAGAAACAATTTTCACTCAGAAATTGCTAGTAAATTTCACAAATAATTACAAAGAAATGGCACTTAACACATTGAATTAAACATGAAATTTTAAAGTATAAAAACTCTGAAATTGTGGGACAGATGCAATATTACTTGCATATGAAATGGATTTTTTAAATAGATTTTATATTAACATAATGTATAATAAAGTGTACAAGAAAAACAATTTTGACTGAAATTGCTGGTAAATTTCACAAATAATTATGAAGGAACAGCAAGTAACACATTGAATTAAACATGAAATGCTGTCGTAGAAAGACTGAAATGGTACTTTCCTGTGAAGTGTTCTTTAATAACTTGTTTTATTTACAACTTCGACGAATCATGTGTTTATAAAAAGAGAGAACGGTCCTGTTGGAAGCCGAAACCAACATAGCATCTTTCCTGCTTCACACATTCAATTCCAGCTATTTTTTCTTCACTCTATCACCCTTTTAATCCTTTTTTCCAAATGTTGTTTGTGTCCCCGAGGCGGACGCTTTTCTATATATGGAGGGTTGTTGAGAGGATGTGAGCCGATCACAGTGAGCCAGTTATTGTGTGCGTATCTGAGTACATTGTGGCCTGAGAAGATGGCCACACAATCAACACACACACACACACACACACACACATACACACAGCAAACAGATGTGTCATGAAAGATGTGAATGGGCGAATTCATTGAAATGTGTGAGAAGCGCATATACGCAACACCTTTTTTCAGTTTTTCACACAGCAAGCAAATGCTTTGAAATGTAGAGCTAAATTAAGGTATTTATTATTATAGACACAAGATTTCTGTTTGCCTGTCTTGCTATTTTTTTCTCGCTTTCATCTCCCCCACACACACAGCTTAAAACTCGCATTTTAAACAAATACGCAGCAAAGCATAAAAGATCTAATGAAAAGAACCACAAACCAGCAGCAAAACAAAGTGCTTGATATCACAGTAATCAAGAGGTGAATAAGCAGAATTGAGATAAATGGAGCGAGCGAGCACTAAAAAGGAACGTAATAACTGCTGAAAGTAGTCTTAAAGGAATAGTAACCCTAAAATTCAGTAATTTACTTGTCATTCCAAACCCCATGACTTTCTTTTCCACGCAATCACGGTGAATGGGGCGCTAAAGCTTTCAGGCTTAAAAAAGAAAGGAAAAAGCAATAAAAGCATATTAAAAGTGGCCCAGATTACATGTGTGCCATATTGCACTTTATTCAGCATTCTTGAGTGAGAAGCGGATTAAAATGTATGCAGAGACTGGATCAGTGAGTCAACTTAAGAACTGAATCGATCAGATCAGTAGGGTTTTATGAACCAAATCAACATTTCCTGGAACATTTTTGACTCAAATTAACGTCTTGTTCGCAAATGAAACATCTGAAGATTTTCAAAGAGATTTTTGTTGAGTAACAATTATGCAATGTAACCGCTTCAATGATGCTTTTGCATCCTCCTTAAAACTTTAAAGCTTTGGAGCCATTAAAATTGCATATAAAAGAGCCACAAGCACACTGAAGAAAGAACGTCATGCAGGTTTGGAACATTAGGATGAGCAAATGATAGCAATTTTCATTTGTTCGTGCTTTGTAATTTCTATTTTTGGAAAAAAGCACATGAGTCATATGAACCGCTTCTATGGTGCTTTTGCATTCTTTCTCAAAGCTTAAAAGAGTAGTTTACCCAAAAATGAAAATTTGCTGAAAATGTACTCACCCTCAGTTCATCCAGGATGTAAATGAGTTTGTTTCTTCGTCAGAACAGATTTGGAGAAATTTAGCATTATCACTTTCTCAGCAGTGATCTGATAATGATCTTCTGCAGAGAATGGGTGCCGTCAGAATGAGAGTCCAAACAGCTGATAAAAGCATCACAATAATCCGCAAGTAATCCACACCACTCCAATCTATCATTTAACATCTTTGTTAAGCAAAAAGCTGCTTTTTTTAAGGAAAAAAATCCATCATAAGACGCTTTTAACTTTAAACTGTCACTTCGGGCAAATAAATAAATAAGTGGATGGACTTTTTATTACTTTGGATGGATTATGGAGTCAAGACGTGATGATTAAAATGTCTTAATGGATTTGCTTATTTCACAAGACATTAATTGATGGACTGGATTGGTGTGGATTATTGTGATGTTTTTATATTTGGACTCTCATTCTGACGGCGTACATTCACTACAGTGGATCCATTGGTGAGCAAGTGACGTAATGCTATATTTCTTCAAATCTGATGAAGAAACAAACTCATCTACATCTCAGATGGCTTGAAGACAAGGACATTTTTAGCATTTTTTGGGGCGAGCTATTCTTTGAAAAACTTCTGATTCATTGAAATTGTATATAAAAGAGCAAGAAGCACACTGAAGAACTGAAACGTCATGCAGGTTTGAGCAAATTATAGCTAATTTTCATTTGTGATGTTTTTATCAGATGTTTTTGTATTTATATTTTTTTATATTTCTCATTCTGACGGCACCCATTCACTGCATTGGACCCTTTGGTGAGAAAGTGACGTAATGCTATATTTCTCAAAATCTGAAGAAGAAACAAACTCATCTACATCTCAGATGGCTTGAGGATGAGGACATTTTTAGCAATTTTTTGGGTGAGCTATTCTTTGAAAAACTTCTGATTCATTGAAATTGTATATAAAAGAGCAACAAGCACACTGAAGAACAAACGTCATGCAGGTTCGAGCAAATTATAGCTAATTTTCATTTGTTTCTGTTTTGTAATTTCTATTTTCAGGATACATGAGTCACATAAACCGCTTCTATTTTTGCATTCTTTCTCGAAACGTAGTTTACCCAAAAAAAAACCCCAGATTTGGAGAGATTTATCATTACATCACTTGCTCACCAATGGATCCTCTGCAGTGAATGGGTGCCGTCAGAATGAGAATCCAAACAGCTGATAAAAACATCACAATAATCCACAAGTAATCCATACCACTCCAGTTTATCATTTAACATCTTGTCAAGCAAAAAAGCTGCTTGTTTTTAGGAAACAAATCCATCATAAGACGTTTTTAACTTCAAACCATCATTTCGGGCAAAAAAATAAATAAGTGGATGGATTTTTTATCTGGAGGAAAGTGTCAAAGTGGATTATTGAGTCAAGACGTGACGATTAAAATGTCTTAATGGATTTGCTTCTTACAAATAGGCTCTTTTTTATTTCACAAGGCATTAATTGATGGACTGGATAGGTGTGGATTACTTGTGGATTATTGTGATTTTTTTTTTATCAGACGTTTTTATATTTGAACTCATTCTGACGGCGTACATTCGCTAAAGTGGATCCATTGGTAAGCAAGTTACATAATGCTATATTTCTCCAAATCTGATGAAGAAACAAACTCATTTACATCTCAGATGGCTTGAGGATGAGGAGATTTTCAGCAAATTTTTGAGTGAACTATTCTTTGAAAAACTTCGGATTTACTGAAATCGCATTAAACAAGCACACTGAAGAACACACGTCATGCAGGTTTGGAACATATCACTAAGCAAATTATAGCTATTTTTCATTTGCTTTTTTTGTAATTTCTATTTTCGGCATACATGAGTCATATGAGTCGTTCTTTCCTGAAGCTTAAAGGAGTAGTTTACCTAAAAATGAAACTTTGCTGAAAATTTACTCGCCCTCAGGTCATTCTAGATGTAGATGAGTTTGTTTCTTCATCAGAACAGATTTGGAGAAATGTAGCATTACATCACTTGCTCACCAATGGGTCCTCTGCAGTGAATGGGTGCCGTCAGAATGAGACTCCAAACAGCTGATAAAAACATCACAATAATACACAAGTAATCCACACCACTCAATCAAGCTTCTTTTGTGCTTGTTTTTAGGAAACAAATCCATCATAAGACATTTTAAACTTCAAACAGTCACTTCCAGTAAATAAAAAAAATAAGTGGAACTTTTTAACAGGAAGAAGCTTTATTATGGATTATGACTCATATTTTGGCAAGACGTGACAATTAAAATGTCCTGATGGATTAGCTTTTTACAAAAATGCACCTTTTAATTTCACAAAAGGATAATTGATGATTGGAGAGGTGTAAATCACATCTGGATTATTGTGATGTTTTTATCAGCTATTTGGACTCTCATTTTGACGGCACCCATTCACTACAGAGGATCCATTTGTGAGCAGGTGACAATGCTAAATGTCTCCAAATCTGTTCTGATGAAGAAACAAACTCATCCACAACAATTAGCTTGAGGACGGGAACATTTTAAGCAAATATTTTGGCAAACTACTCCTTTAAAAGCTTCATAATCATTGAGATTGCATATAAAGGAGCAACAAGGACACTGAAGAAATTATATATATATATATATATATATATATATATATATATTTTTTTTTTTTTTCTGTTTTCGAAATATAGCACGAGTCATATGAACCACTTTTAATGATGCTTTTGCATTTTTTCTCAAAACTTAAAGGAATAGTTTAGCCCAAAATGAAAATTTACTGAAAATGTACTCACCCTCAAGCCATTCAACATGTAAATGAGTTTGTTTCTTCATATGAACACATTTGGAGAAATTTAGCATTGCTAACTTGCTCAGCAGTGGATCCTCTGCAGTGAATGGGTGCCGTCAGAATGAGAGTCCAAACAGCTGATAAAAACATCACAGTAATCCACAAGTAATCCACACCACTCTAAGTCCATCATTTAATGTCATGTGAAGTGAAACGCTGCTGTTTTAAAGAAACAAATCCCATCATAAGATAAGTGCATGGACTTTTTCACTGGAGGAAGCTTTGTTATGGATTATGAACACATATTTTGGCAAGATGCTTTTTTTTTTTCACGTAACATAATGTTAACTGATGAATGGAGTGGTGTGGATCACGTTTGTGATGTTTTTATCAGCTGTTTGGACTCTCGTTCTGACGGCTCCCATTCACTGCAGTGAATCCATTGGTGAGTGATGTAATTTTTCCAAAATCTTTTCCAATGAAGAAACACACATATACATCTTGGATTGGAGTGTTTTTTTTCATTCTTTGGATGAACTGAAATTGCACATAAACCGCAAATAGCATGCTGAAGAAAAAAATCATACAGGTTTGGACCATTATGATGAGCAAACAGTAGCACAATTTTCATTTTTGGGTCAACTATCCCTTTAAGAAAAGCCGGGGAAATGAGACATTTGAGGCAAATGAACCGAGACATTTATAGTGTGTGTGTACGCAGAACGTACAAGAAACCCTGCTGTGGGGTGGTAGCCTGCTCGGCCCTTTAATGTGTTTAATCATAGCGTATTATCAGCAGCCCCTCGGAGCGCCATTAGCAGAGCAACACTTAGCTGGGCCGGGTTTAATGGAGTCTTAAGATATACTGTAATAATGAAGGGCAGAAGGCAACCGGATCGAGACCTGAGGAGAATAGAAAAACAAGGCAACAGTAAGAAAGGGGGATGGACACTTCCGTGTATTAATCAGTCTGTCACAGCCGGAGAGTTATGCCGGTAAAGGTGTCGACAGGCAACTGATACATGATCACATTAAAGCAGCCACCGAGCTTAATCAATCTGAACCCGCTGGGCCGAGCTAAGGGACAATCTCTCAAAAAGCTTGGACGGAGGGCTAAGTATGCCGGTGTGAAGGAGGTTTCAGGCTGTTTTTTTAAAGGGTTGTCAGATTTGGACATTTTGCCATCCTATAGGACCTCCGGTTAGGACAGTGTGTTGGAGACAATGACACTGAATGCTTGAAAACGTATCATTAGTGCCAAACTGTCAGTGGTCGTTAGAAGCGATTGGCCCGGTGAGCGGCAATTCAAGCTATTTTTTGGCCCAGATGAGATACACATCGTCAAGCGCAATTGAACACCCAGCACCAAGTGGGGAAATACAGACAGATTCTAATAGGATTCAATTGCTCTTTTTCCTATGTGCCGTCTGACCGTGACTCAGCTATATTAAGGATGCATCTGTGAGAGAGGGGGTGAGTGCTGTTGGGTAACATCATAATCAGAAATCTCACTGAATGTTCTGTGTGGTGGATAAAATACTGCATATGAAGGTCATGCATTCACAGGCTACTCCCACTGACAATGCATGTCATTCTTAGTTCACAGGCTCTTAATAGTCCAGCGGTTGCATTTGACCTAAAGGCACTCTCGGTAAATGGACACTCCTAGAAACGCTAATAGCGTCCCCGAGGACTTTAATAGTGGTAATTTCCAGAAGAAGATGATTATTTGTGTTGAGATGTAGAATTGAGATATAATTGCATGAGCAGCTCTACCACGATTATTCATCTGCTTCTAAAAGATGTTAATATGTTGTTTTCAGTGGCCCATTTTAATGTAGTTTTGTGTAGCTCTTCAAAATGCCTTAAAGTGAATATGGATGACGGCAAGATAGGATGCCATACTCTAGGCCTCAATAAATCACAAATAAAAAATCTTATTACATTAAAAAAAAACACTTTTCTGAACACTGTCCAATCAAATGCTCTCTAAATTGAGGAAGATTCAACAGGAAATACATCAGTGTAGAAAAGAGCAAGCTTTTGCTTTTCAAGGATTTCTTTGGATATTAAAATATTCAAAGTGCACATGGCCTAAGCAACCTTCAAACTTTGCTTTTTAAGCTTTTTTTAAACTGTCAGGCCAAACTTTGACCACCAACAACAAAGTTTGCCTTGTCCAAGTAAGTTATATAAAACTATAAATGTTTACACATAACACATAAAGGTAGACTTTGAGCATGCATAATTACCTTTGAACCGACATTGAATGTGACCAATACTGGATACAGTGGGCTCCTGAAATAAATCACAACTTACAAATGTTATTACATCCAAAATACAATTTTTTCAGAAAATGGTTGGCTTTCTGCCACAAACACTTAAAAATAACCATATTGGAAATATTATCAAATAACGGAAGCTAAATTTACAGTTTTTTCACAACACATCATCATTCGGCCATATTGGCGGCACAGAACGTAAACAAAGCCACTGAACTGAACGAAACTTGCATATTTTGCTGATTATTCCTGTTGAAAATGGTCAATTCTTGGCATGTTTTGGGCTGTACTAATCGATCGGACCACGAAAAACATTTGAAGTACTAATAGACTGCTAAATGTTACAACAAATCAAGGAGAAGAGTACAAAAAACTGTCTGAGGAACAAAAGGCATCTGTGGTTGGCCAAACTGAACCAGAATTTCCAGGGTAAGAATCTTGAAAACATTTCCAGTCAATTAGTCAATTAGGTGAAATATTAGACTAATATCTTAATGAATACTGCTTGTATGTATCTTTACCACTTTGTCAAAATATCACGCCCTTCCCTGCTTACTAAGTCCTTCTCTATATAATTAAGCAGCTTCCACATGATTTTTCAGTGATTTAGACAGCATAAATTATCCGAAAACCGTATTCAGTAGTACATAAACTGTGCAATCCATTCAAATCCATTGTTTACATCTCCAATATGGCAATACGTCCGGGTAACTGACCAAACCATGTGCAAACCCTCTAAAATGCATTTATAATCAGGTTGGTGTCACTAATAAGCCAAGTGTTCTTGTAAACACCTCAGTCGACCTGAATGACATTTTAATCAGATTAAAAGTGATGTAGACCAGAAATAATTCAATTAACCGAAAAAAAAAAAGAATCATATTCAAGTTAATCATATGCAAAACACCTTACACACATGCGCTTTGCCGTGATGTGTGTGTCTATGTTTGTTTTACGAAAGTGCGCATGTTTATTTACATGGTCAGTGGAGGAGACTTAATATTAAACTAAATATCTGCTAAAAAGGCTCTTCTGACAGGTATCACCTTCTTTTTTCGACTGGGAAAACAAATTATTCTTGTGGTTGCTCCGGTGAACAGGGAACAGGGCAACTGCGTATGCGCTTAAATTTTGTCATGAATATATTAAATGTATGCATGGAGGGTTTGCACTTGCATCACAGTTTGGTTAGTTACCCGGATGCGATACTCGGATGTAAACAACAACATGGATTGCACGGTTAATGAATACATTGTTCTGTCTAAACCATGGAAAAAACGTGTGGAAGCTTTTAAATCATATAGAGAAGGACTTAGTAAGCATGAAAGGACGCAATATTTTGACAAGCTGAAGTTAACAGGTGGTAAACACGTGAAAACACTCTTTGTGAATCGGATGGCAGCGTTTAGGGTTCACAGAGATCTTTCATATTCTAAAATCACATTGGATGCATTTCAGACTGAAAAGAATAATTCATGCAAACATTATGATGTCCAGTTCCTGTGGATATTTTCAAGTATGAGATGGGAGAGCTCCAAGTTCTGAGTTGTCTAGAACAGATCATCAGATCCAACTCTAATCAAACACCTGCAGCAGCTAATCAAGGTCTTTGGGTTCACTTGAAAATTACAGCAGGTGTGCTGGAACTAAACTGTTTTGAAGGATAGATCTCCAGATGCAGGTAGCACTGAGCATTGCAGATATAATTGGTAATGGACTTTTTATTTAAATTACTCCTGGTTTTTAGATCTTAAAAGACCATCTTTTTTTCAGGAAGTTGTGGCTTTTAGTCCACGTCTATATGCTAATGAACTCCTAGCGGTTAACAAAATTAACATTTGGCAGATATAGATATGCATTTAAAATGTGCAGCCTGTCTCTTCTGGGAAATCAGGAGTATTGATCGATCACGTTGGGCAAAAGATCTTTGTCAAATGATCAAATGTTCTCTAAAATGAAAGGTCAACAGAAAATGCATCTGGAAAGAAAATAAAAAGCATTTCTTGGGCTAATGTAGGCTTTTCAAAGTGCATAAAGCCTGTGCAACCTTCAAACTTCGCAGCTTTTTTGAACTGTCAGGCAAGACTTTGTCAGCCGGCATCAAAGTATGCCTTGTCGAACTCGTGGTTAAAACTATAAACGTGTACGTAAGCAGCCGTTTACGCATAACCGAAGGGACGCTGTATTTCATTTGACAGAGATCTGGCGCGCTCCGCATGCTAATGAACGTGAGCGCGTAATTGCGCAGATCAGTCAATAGATGGCAGAGCGAGGTCACTGATTAGTATGCAGGCCATTCCCAGAGGAGAAGAGCACAGAATTCATCAACCCTGTCCTTCATACCCTCCTTATTTGAATAAATCGCATTGTTTTGACAGGCGATCAACTCTAGTTATGGGCGTCCGTGTAAGTACGAAGTTACGCAGTTAAAACCGATTAGCGTACAAGTTGATATTCAGAAAAACGAGCAGAACATGCAAAAAGCCAAGTCTTCTGATTTATATCGTCTGACAGTTTTGCCAGGGTGGGAAATTAACTTTTTGTTTATTGTTTAATATAATAGTCGCTCCGCGAAATTGAATTTCACAAGCATTACCATTCACCATTTATGAGGGGATATTTTTGAACCACATAAACAGTGTGCCGTCCATTTGTGTCATTAATATGATGCAATTAATTGAAATAAATTCTCAATTGGAACAATGATGAAATGCTAGAATGTATTTTAGGCTACACAATCAGTTCTATTTTAGATAATAGTAGTTTGCTGTCGCAATAGACTGTCACTGAAATTGTGAGACTAATTATTAAAGTGTACTGTGACAGTTTTATATTCAGAATACTGCTACAGAAGGCCATTCATACGTTTAAAATAGAATGTATATTACACAACATCAAACGTTAGGGGAATTTACCACGGGGCATTTTGTCTAAATCCCCGGTTATTTCACACACTGATTACAATCTCGGACAAAACGCAGTTTTCCTAAGTAAAAAGCGCATCGCAGCCAAATCCACAAGTTCTAAACTTCAATGCCATTCCGTTCCCACTACAGCGTGACGCGTCGATGACATCACGACCAATTCCATCGGTCGCGCTCGCAAGCTTGAGAAGGAACAGAACAAGTGAGCGAGTCGTCAGGCAGGAGCACTCCACGGCGTTCGGCACCATAACATACCTGTACACACTCCGGGCTTTACTAACAGTTGGAGCGGGCTGAGATTGCGATCCGACGAGCCTCAGCACTCCGTTTCGCTTCGCAAAGTGAAAGAGATTTTATGCTAAAGTTTCCAGGATTTGTTTAACCTCCCGCGGACGAGAGCGGAATGAGCGACTTTGCGATGATAAACTGTTGCCTGATTCTCGGGGCTTGTCTTCTCTCCAGCCAAGGTAAGCTGCGACACAGTAACTTGTGGGTTAATCTTTGTAGCCTGCTGCTCGCCCGGTCTCTTGTTATTTTGAAACTAGAGGTAATTTGCATGATGTTTACCTTTAGTGAGCGCCTAACAGGAATCGCCCGTCCCAAGTGTATTGATACGCAAGTTGCATGCGTGCGTTACGGCTTACCTGCTTATCTAGGTTATCCTGGCTGGTCAACTTCATAAGGAGCCACTGACCGTAACCCGTATCCCTGGTCTCGTACGCCATGTTACGCAAGGTGTGGCCTGTCGTGATCATTTTTTTTCTTAAGCTGGAAGGCAGGTGTGATTGTGTTGTTTTACTTAATCACATACTTCACACTTTGGAACTTTTATATCTATTAGTATGTCTTTTGTGCCATGTACTGTAATGCATATAGGAGGTAAGAAATGCAACAGGGCTTAGTTGTTAACACTTAAATCTTTATGACAGTCAAGTCTACACTGCTGACTGTAACTCAAATTGCTCAAAACGCAACAATGTCTGGATTTTATGCAAGTCTTCTGCTATTTTGAGATACCAGTGTTATAGAATTGCATTTTAAGTTACTGTTCCCCTTATTTGCCACACTAGTCTTGCGAGTGGTGATGGTCCTAGACATTTCTTCCCTGGTGGTTTGAACATCACAGTGATTTGATGGCGTCTCAGAGGGGCTGCTTTCCTCTGATAAGGAGAGACATGTCTGCTGTTCTGCGTAAGCCGAGGCTACACTGCAGGACTGAAGCTCTGTGCGTATTTCAAGAGTCAAGTTACTTGTTTTGGCAATGTAGCGTGTACTTGATGCAACTAATTGCATTGTTTTTCGCGATTCTGGCTATGATTCCAAAAGCGTTTTTGTACAAATTTGTGACCCTAGACCACAAAACCAGTCATAATGGCATCTTTTGTTAATTGAGATCTATACATCACCTGAAAGCTGAATAAATAAGCTTTCAATTGATGTAAGTCAATATTTGGCCGAGATAACAACTATTAGAAAACCTGGAACCTGAGGGTGCAAAAAAATCAACATGTTGAGAAAATCGCCTTTGAAGTTATCCAAATGAAGTTCTTAGTAGTGCATATTACTAATCAAAAATTGATATATTTATGGTAGGAAGATATTTTACAAAATCTCTTAATGGAACATGATTAATTAATATCCTAATGATTTTTGGCATAAAAGAAAAAAGTCAATAATTTTGACCCATGCAATGTATTTTTGGGTGTTGCTACAAATATACCTGTGCTACTTAAAACTGCATGGTTTTGTGGTCCAGGTTCACATTTGTGCCCAGTGACGACAAACAACACACGGAAGAGTTGTATTTTTCAAACAATTTTGTGCAAAAAAAAAAAAAAAGAAAAATAAAGGGTTGTTAACTATAAAGAAGACTATAATGACTATATTATCGTTCACACCAATGGAAGACAGCCACGCACTGCAATTTTGTCATCTGCCTCTTTAAATTCTCAAGCTCTTTAATGTTGGATAGATTCTGATTGGTTGTCAATTTTATCGTTCATCAGCTGCAAAACATTCCCTCCGATTCCAACAATATAATGCAGTCACATGACCTTTTTGGTGTGTGTGGAGGAATTTACTCGCAAAGGAATTAACTCTTTTTCACAGAATTCAAAAACCACCTCAAGCGAGTGAGCATGGGACAATTTCTTTTCTAATTCTGCCATTTCCATCACTCGCTTCTGATTTGAAACTTCAAAATGCACATAAAAACAGCATTATAGCTGTGGTGTCTACTGCTCTATTTTCAGAATTAGAATGAGAGGGATTATTAAAACCTTACTTGGTGTGAATGGAACTTTGAATTTAATTGAATCCGATTAGACCATTAGCATCTTGTTCAAAAATGACCAAAGATTTTGATATTTTTCCTATTTTCCTACTAAGACCGACAGAAAATGTTGCAGTTTTCCAGGCTGATATGAATAGAAACTATACTCTTATTCTGGCGTAATAATCAGGTAACTTTGCTGCCAAAATGATATTACGCAGCGCCTGAAAATGGCTAACTTCCAACATGACCAGCACTAAACCTTTAAGCTAATAGTAAAATAGCTGGGGACTATATTCAGGCACTGCGTAATATTATTGTGCCTTCTGCACCCATGGTACGCCAGTAAAGTTCCTTGATTATTACGCCGGAATGAGAGTATAGTTCCTATCCATATCAGCTTGGAAAATAGAAACTTTTCATTTTCTGTAGGTCTTTGTACACAATGTAGCTACAGAAGAGTCAAGTTTTAAATAGGAAAAATGTTGAAAATCTTTGGTCATTTTTGAACGAGATGCTAATGATCTAATCTGATTCAGTGATTTATGCTAAGCTATGTTAAAAGTGCTAATGGCAGACCCGGAGATCGGCTGAATGTATTCAAAAAAGGTAAAACTCATCCATTTAACTCTAGGGAAGTTGGAAAATGAGCCTATTTTCAAAAAAAAGTGGAGTGTTCCTTTAAATGCCAAAAAATGTGGCTCTGATTCATTGGGTCTTGCTCATTGCTGCTCTTCCACTTGTTGGTACAGTGTTCACTCCTGACAACAGATCAGGTGGTTTTCAACCCAATTTCAGACCAGTTTCAAACATGCTGTCTTTTTATTGCATGCTAGTCACATAAAACATCAGCTTTTCAGGTGCATGGGCACGATACAGATACTGGAACTGTGTAGCTGTAAATGAATCCTGATTCTTAGCCATCCCCGTACACATATTTCACAAGCAATAAGACAAGCATCTCGCCTGTTGGATAAATGAGTTTTGGATGGATGAATCGTGGCACCACAATTAGTCATGCCAAGATTCCAGTGCCGCTCAACTTGCGTGGGCACACTCTGGGGTTCGCCGCTATTAATTTCTTCATGGGATAAGGCGTTTACACCTCACCATTACCATCCGCGCAAGACGTGCGGTTGCCCATTAATCTTGTTGGTACGTGTCAAAGGTTTGTGTATTAGTTCTCCGAGGGGATCTTCAGGGGTGAGGTGAGAGTTTCTTGCAGTTGTCATGGAGACCCCTTTTCATTGGGGATCTGATGGCATCCATCTTGTTTTAGAGTCTTTGAGGGGAGTTTAAAACATTATTGCAGAGTGCTTAATTCAGTTTGGGATCGGAAAAGCACGACAAATGGAAGCAGATACTTTTCTTATTGGCTCCCTTTGGTCTTCCATTACTGTCAGATGCAACAAATGTCAGAGCGGCGCTAAAGAGCAACTCGCACACAAAGGCACGATAATGTAGTTTCCTTGTATTCCCTTTTTTCCTCCCGGGCGAACAATGCGCTTCTATGCCAACAGGTACCCAAGAACAAAAGACCTCAGAGTCTGCATTGTCCAAAAGAGTGCGTAGAATGAAACTCACACCTTCACAAGAAACCTTTCTCTGTCTTCCCCTCTGACACTCACCCACGTTGAGCATACAAGGAGGACTAAAATTGCTGGCCTTTGAAAGTGTGCCCTTTCCTCGCACCCCTCCTCCTTTTTTCTCCCGCCGAGCATTCAGAGCTCCGTCTCAAGCCTTTGTTCTGGTGGCTTTAGTGATTGGTCGCCTATAAGACCCTCTGTCTCTTCCACTTCCATTGTTTATGAGTGTCTGTAGAGTGGAGCGCGGGAAAGCGTTTTTTTCTCTGAGCTTGTTGACAGAAAAAGTTCCCCCGCCTGTCCTCGATTTACCTCTGTCTCACACGGTTTATACATCATTATGGCCCCACTGTCTAGCAGCCGCTTTTGCGGTCTCTTTTGTAATGTAGATTATATAGTTGAAATGACTGAAGTTCCAGAGCGTACAAAAACCGAAAATTGTTTGATAGGCGCAATCTTGCTCGCTGGACTTGAAAATATGCTGCAGTCGTAAATGGGGAATCAGATGTTGCGGCAGAACAGATGGAAAATCTGTTCTGTGTCTCCGTTCGTCTCCCAA
This sequence comes from Cirrhinus molitorella, assembly GCA_033026305.1. Taxonomy (NCBI): domain Eukaryota; kingdom Metazoa; phylum Chordata; class Actinopteri; order Cypriniformes; family Cyprinidae; genus Cirrhinus; species Cirrhinus molitorella. The sequence continues at coordinate 33,020,012 of CM065131.1, read as the reverse complement.
TTTATCTGTTTGTCTCACGGCGTGTAAGAGATACTCTCTGTCTCCCTGTCTCTTTGACTCCCTCTTTTTTTTCTCCTCCTCTGCTGCTTAGCGCTGAGGTGGTCATACGGTGCCGTTGGTGAAGGCCGGAGGACTCCTGGAGGCCAGCCATGCCTTCTTATCACCCACCACTGTGCTTGATAAATTGAAAGCTAAAGAGAGGGATTTTTTTGTGTGGGCTCTGAGATCAGCCTTTTTTGTGACCCTGGGCTCATTCAAAAGGTTTTTCCGCCCTCTTTAAAACTTTCAGTGCCTTCATTTCTTTTAGTTCTTTAAGTAAAGAGCGACAGGCCATCACTGCTGTGCAGCATTGATATACCTCCAGCATTTTGGTTTGGGTTTGTTTTAAACCTTTAACTGAAATGTAAAACTTTTATAGATTTCAGCCTTGTGCTGTATCCTGACCTGGTAGACTGTGATAAGTTTTCAGCTAGAAATAGTAGGTTTGGACACAATGTTAAGCATGCTAGTTTTGGGTTTTGTCAACATCAAAGTTTCCCTTTAATCTTAAAGTCCCATTAACTTTGATTTAAAATATAAATGACAACATGGATGTCATTTGTAATTGCATACTAAATAGCAATTGGCTTTTCTTTCTTAAATCTACTTGCGTATTGAATTTTGATTGTGGTGTTTTCTTTTATTTAATCTTTTTTTAACTAATAATTGACTATGCTGCAAAAACAATCTTGTGTTGTATTGATTCTCAAATATGAGTCACAGTCTACTAAGGAGTAATAATGGAACAACAGTTTTAAAAGCGATTTTTCACTTATTCACAACAGGATCTGATTTTTCATGGGTTTATATAAAAGTTTTTTGTTGTAAGACAAATGTTTGCATCAAAACCACCCTTTTCCTGGTTAAAAAAATGAACTTGATTTTCAGAAGTCAACAAATTTGTTACTACATGGAACATTTTGTCTGTCAAAAAGTAACGGGCACAATACATGGTAGTATTTACAAGAAGAGGTCAATTTAATGGAAAACCCACACTCATGCATATTTTGATTACGTCATCACTTTCAGAGAAAAGGGGAAAAAATGGCGGCCTGAGCAGCTTCAACATGCTGTTTGTCAGAGACTTTTACATGACTGATACGTAAATTGACAGGTGGCTTTTATAAAATGTGGATCACCATCTTCTCAGTTTTCATGGATCTAAATAAAACTTTTCTGCTGTAAGACACAAAAACTATTTTGTGCTTCAAAACCACACCTTTCCTGGTCAAAAATGAACTTGATTTTTGAAAGTCAACAAATTTGTTACTAAATGTAATGTTTTGTCTGTCAAAAAATAATGTGTGCAGTATATAGTAGTATTTACAAGAAGCAGAGGTAGAAAAGAAGAGAGATTTTGACTACTACATCGCTTTGATGGTCTGAGCAGCTTCAACATGCTGTCTTTCAGATCGTAACACATAAATTGATAGGTGGCTTTTATAAAATGTAAATCACCTTTTCAGTCCTCTCAGTTTTCATGGGTATAAATGTTGTTTTTTTTATTATACGAGACAAAAAAATCTATTTTGTGCATCAAAACCACTCCTTTTCTGGTAAAAAAAAAAAAATAAAAAATTTAAAAGTCGAAGTAACGTGTTCAGTATATAATAGTATTCACAAGAAGCAGAGGTAGAGAAGAAGAGATATTTTGGCTAAATGGCTTTCAGAGAGAAAGGAGAAAATGGTGGGTCTATGCAGCTTCAACATGGTGTCTGTCAGATAGTAACATACATAATACATAAATTGACAGGTGGCTTTTATAAAATGTAGGTTATCATATTCTCAGATCACCATCTTCTCAGTTTTCATGTCAACACATTTTTAACAAAATTGGAAATTTTCATCTGTCAAAAAGTAACGTGCACAATATATGCTAATATGTACAAGAAGCAGAGGTAGAGAAGACGAGAGATTTTGACTAAATCATTGCTTTCCAAGAAAATGGTGGTCTGAGCAGCTTCAACATGCTGTCTGTCAGACCGTAACATACCTAATACAAAAATTGAGTAGATGATGTTTTTGTTTTTGTTACAAGAGACAGTAAAAACTGTGTTGTGCATCCTTTCCTGGTAAGAAAATTAACTTGATTTTGAAAAATCAACAAATTTTGTACTAAATTGAAAATTTTGCCTGTCAAAAAATAATGCGTACAATATGTATAGTAGTATTTACAAGAGGCAGAGGTAGAGAAGAAGAAAAAAATATTTTGACTACATCATTGCTTTCCAAGAAAATGGTGATCTTAGCAGCTTCAACATGCTGTCTGTCAGACAGTAACATGCATAATACATGAATTGACAGGTGTCTTTTATAAAATGTAGGTTATCATATTCTCAGATCACCATCTGATCACCGTTTTCATGGGTATAAATAAGTTTTTTTTTTTGTTTTGTTTTTAAGAGACAAATCCATTTTGTGCATCAAAACCACTCCTTTCCTGGTAAAAAAATGAACCTGATTTTTAAAAGTCAACACATTTTTAACAAAATGGGAAATTTTCATCTGTCAAAAAGTAATGTGCACAATATATGCTAATATTTACAAGAAGCAGAGGTAGAGAAGACGAGAGATTTTGACTTAATCTTTGCTTTCCAAGAAAATGGTGGTCTGAGCAGCTTCAACATGCTGTCTGTCAGATCATAACATACCTAATACAAAAAATTGACAGGTTTTTATAAAAAGTAGATGACCGTCTTCTCAGATCACCATCTTCTGAGTGTTCATGGGTTTAAATAAAAAGTTTTTGTTATAAGGGACAATAAAAACTATTTTGTGCATCAACACCAGTCCTTTCCTGGTTAAAAAAAGCAAAGGTAGAGATGAAGAGAGATTTTGACCAAAAAAAGGAGAAAATGGTTGTCTGAGCAGCTTCAACATGCTGTCTGTCAGACAGTAACATACATGATGCATAAATTGACAGGTGTTTTTTATAAAATGTAGATCACCATGTTCTCAGTTGTTTAAAAAATGAAAGGCTGCTGTTGTTTTTACAAAAAAAGATGCTACATTTTTACATTTATTATGTACATTTTAGCAGATTTTGACTCATACTTGAGACAAAACCAAGCTGTAAACCAACTTTGTTTTAGCATTGTATATGCACAGAACGAAGCCTAAAACCTAAACTTGCTTCAAACATTAGCAATTTCGATTGTTGCTGTGCAAGTGCTATTTTTTTCCTTAGGGAAAATGCAAATCTAGTTCTTCTTTGCGGCTTAATTTGTCTTAAAATTCAGGTTAGCTGTCCTTTCATCTGTCAGATGGATTGCTGGTGGATTAAGCAAAGAAGCACATAAATACTGCTCTTTCATAGCTCAGATGACTTAATGGAGTTCTCATTTATGTTTCATGCAAGCAGAACCATCTCATTTCTGTTTGTTTTTATTGCTCACAGGAATTCTAGGAGAAACATCTGAATAATTGAGTGTCGAGCTATAAAATGAATGTGCATCGCGTGGACGACCCGCAGTAATTTGATCTGGAGTTTGATGAGAAATATAAGTGTATATTGAAATCCGACTTTTATTAGTTTAACGTGTCCGTGAGTGCAGGTGAGCGTTCGTCAGAAGCATCGGTGGTGGGCATTACGCGTTAACAGCGTTTGCCTGAGCTAGCGCAGACTACGCTGATTCATTGAGATCCTCTTGAGGGAGGAGCTGAAATTGCCTTAATTACCGTCTGATCTTCTTCAGAAGCTCGCTGCTTGATTGACTTTCTTAGCCCCGCGCCGTTTAACGCTGTGCTTTTTAATTGTGCCGGCGCACATGCGAACATGTGCGTGTATCTGTATGGGCTTAATCTACCTTTTTAATAGAAACCACGCTTCCACCTCAGCAGACCTCTGTAATTTACAGCGGTGTTAACCTCATTACCAACAATAAATTTGTGTCAGCTAAAAAAGACGGCTTACAGGATCTCATTTTCTCATCTTCTGCTTTTTATCTGTGAGATGAGTTTGAAGACCATGTCATTTGCAATTTGTAATTAAACCTTGCCTGCGTCACGGCGATTTGGGCCTTCGTGATCCAGTTTTTGCAAGGAATTAAGGAACAGTACTGGAATGTTTCTGATTTAAAAGTGTGTTTGCAGCCCCTTTTGCGTGCATAATGTGACAGTTATGAATAAAGCAGTATTTAAAATGTGGGCATTGATTGGATTGTGCAGGATTATGAAGACAACCGTGTCTTTTTCCTCAGAATAACATGCACAGACTGTTGTTGGTGACTTTTTAAATGGTGTCAGTTTTGATTTCATGTTTTGTTTAAATGACCATAAAAGCAATTTAGACGCAGTAGAGGAGCAATTTTTTTGCTCCGTTTTTAATATTTTTGATATTTGTGGAATGATGATTTGGGCGTTTGAGATCAGTTTGAAAGGAACTGAATAATAGCACTGGAATGTCTTTCGGTTAGAATATCAGTTTTAAAGTCAACGTGCATTTCCAAGCCATTTGCTTCCATAATGTGACCTGCATCTGAATTTAACAATGTTTTACCATTTTGTATGATGGTAAAGAGTGTCTTTTATTTTTTTTATATTGACTTGTACCTTAAAAATGATCAGATAGACTTTAAAGCTTTTAAAGATTTTTAATGTATTTTTAAAGAAGTCTCTCCTGCTCACCAAGCCTGCATTTATTTGATCTAAACTAGTAAATGGTAAAATTTTAAAATATTTTGACTATTTAAAAATCACTTTCTATTTGAATACATTTTAAAATGTCATCTACTCTTTTTAAAGAGTCCTGAAATATACTTAACTGTTTAAATATTGATAATAATAATGTTAATAATAAAATATTTCTTATTAGAATGATTTTTGAAGGATTGTGTGACACCGAAGACTGGAGTAATGATGCTGAAAATTTAGCTTTGATCACAGGAATAAATTACATTTTACTATATATTCAAACAGAAAACATTTATTTTAAATAGTAAAAATATTTCACAATATTACTAGAATTCTTTAAAAAAAACATTAAAAATGAAAACTTTTGACTGGTAGTGTACATATGTACTCTGCTTAATATTTTGAGTCCCTTGCTTTGAGCCTTTGTGATCATTCTGCAAGGAATTGAATAACATGTTATTCAATTCATTTAACGAGAAAAAAGGTGGGAATTGATCGGGTTGTGCATGTTGTTGCCATATGATGAAAGACAAACATCGTTTTCTTCTGAATAACATTCACAGATGAATTGTTGACAAGGCCTTGAGTGTGTATGAATAAAGTAACTTGCAGTTTTTTTTTTTTTTACTTCATTTTAATTTAAAAGCAAAAGGTGGCAAAATGAACACGCATAGATGCACTGCAGTAGAGAAACACTTTTCTGTTTTTAATGTTTTTATTCTGTTTTAATAGTCCCTTGTATGTGGCCCTGGATCACAAATCAGTCCTAAATAGCAATGGCTACTATGGGTCAAAATTACAGAATTTTCTTTTATGCCAAAAATCATTAGGATATTAAGTAAAGATTATGTACCATGAAGATGTTTAGTAAATTTCCTACCGTAAATATATCAAAACTTAACTTATTTTGATTTGTAATATGCATTGCTAAGAACTTCATTTGGACAACTTTAAAGGTGATTTTTCTCAGTATTTTTTTTTTTATTCTGGATTTTCAAATGGTTGTGTCTCGGCCAAATATTGTCCTGTCCTAACAAACCATACATGATTTGAAAGCTTATGCATTGTGCTTAGTATTATGATGTATAAATCTCAATTTCTTATCTCAAAACATAGACCCATATGACTGGTTTTGTGGTCCAGGGTCACACATAGCAGTGTTTTAGGCCTTTGTGATCAGTTTGCAATAATGTTTCTGAATAAAACAGTATTTAACAAGAAAAATGCTAGGAATTGATTGGATTGTGCAAGTTGTCACAATCTGATGAAAGACAAACATGTTTCTTTAGAGTAACATTTACTGATGAATTGTTGACAGCAAGACCTTGAGGATGTACTAAGAAAGTAACTTTTTTTTTTTCAAATTTGACTTCATGTCGACTTGAAAAGGGGCAGAGAAATTACCATATAAGCAGTGTAGATGCAACAGAGGAACTATTTCCCGCTCTGTTTTATAACATTTCGAGTCCCTTGGTTGATAACCAGGGTAATGGAGAATGACTTCCAACCAGAGCTGTTATTCTAAGACCTTGGGAGTAAACAAAGCGAAATAAATAAATAAAAGTTTTATCTCCTGTATGGTTTTTACGTTCGGTTCGGTGAATTGAGATGACAGGCATGTCTCAAGCCGCAGACTTAAACCCTGGAGAGAATTTTCAGTTTTGCTGCCATCCAAAGCTCTGAGTTGAAGGGTGAAAGGCTAATGCTTCTTGAGGATTCCACGGACCTCCAGTCATGGTGTTAGGGAAAATCACTTCCGTGGGGAAATTTCATAAATGTTTATTTGAGCAGCCCTAGTCGTTCTGTTTCGTGTGTCTGTGTTTCTGCTTTTTAGTTCCAGCTGACTTGGCGGTTATGTACCACTGGCAGTTTGTTCGGCTCTTTGTAGCGATGGAAATGGCTAAAAAAGGTTTTAGTAACTGAGCAGGAACAGACGGAGGGTCTGCAGACTGTAGAACTGCAGAATCACACTTGTCTGGATACCGAGACTATTTGCAAGATATCCAGGCACGGCAACACACTCTTCTCAAGCACAGCATACAGAAACGGCTTTGTCCACTTCCAGGCACACCTACGTGTTTGCAAATGTAGAAAATATACATGCTCATGTGCAGAGACCCAGATGCGCTGAAGAAAACAGTGTTGCATAGAGGTTTTGCTCTTTTGTACTTCAGGAGTTCTCAGTTATGTCTCATTTTGCAGATGCAGAGTAGCAAAATATATATTTTTTTTGATAGATAATAGAGAACAAGGCTATAAAAATCTGCATAAAACTCTCGTAAAACAGATAATTTGGTCTTGGACGAATTTGCCGGAATGTTTTCAATTAGTTCAGATTGAAATTTTTGATTGCAGACTTGGTATCTTTGCAAATCTCGTCACATATGCACTTTTCGGAGGAGATTAGTTTTCCAAATGATGTTTGAGTTATAATTATTAACAGCGGATGTCTGTGATTTCTTGCACTCATTCAGATGGGTTTGGGGTCTTGGTGTTTTTACTGAGATGGGATGTTTATTTTCTGAATGTAGTGGATGTGTGCATCATGAAAACTAATGAGACAAACTTTTTTTGTTTATAAAAATGTGCTATGCACAATATATACATTGTTGTTTAAAAGTTTGGGATCAGTAAGATTTTAAATGTTGTTGTTTTTTTTTGTTTTTTTTTTTCTCTGCTTATCGAGGGTGTTTATTTGATTTAAAAATACAGAAAAAAATTGTAATATTGTAAAATATTATTGCAATTTAACATGTTATTTTTTATTTTAATATACTTTCAAATATAATTTATTCCTGTGACACAAAGCTGAATTATCAGCATCATTACTTGCATCATTACAGTCTTCAGTGTCACATGATCCTTCAGAAATCATTCTTATATGCTGATTTATTATCACTGTTGGAAATGTTTTGGAGCCTGTAATACTTTAGGATTCTTTGTTGAATAAAACATTAAAAAGAACAGCATTCATTTAAAATAGAGATCTTTTGTAACAATATACATTACCGTTCAAGTTTTCTTTGTTTGAAAGAAATTAACATTTTATTTAGCAACTTACTGATCCTGAACGGCAGTGTGCGTATTTATTTGAAATAAAAAATGCAAGGAATTATTTACAAAGCCATAAATTAACTTCACTGTATTGATTTTTAATTTACAACCCATTCTTTCTAATGCAAGTTCAACTGTTATTTTACCCAGACTTTGGGTGAAAATAATCCATTATGAAGGTGCATGGGCAGCGAAACAAGAAATTTAGCTTTGGTCATTGTGCCTGACAAAATAATAATAATGTGCACCAATCACAGACATTCCTGTTTGGATGTAAATGGATTTCTCAGAGGACGCCTGCCTGAGTTAGCCTGAAAAACAGCAGGTAAAATGCTCCATAATTTTTACAAGGTTGTGTAAGAAAAACAGATGTATTTTAATTCGGGTGGAATTTAAACCACAAAGTATGTCTGCGAAACACGACTGCAGGAAAACTTGCTCTCCGTTTTATCTCCTTTCTCATTTTCGGTCCCATGTGAGGGGTCTCGCAAAGATTGGCACACTCATTTTCCCCGTTTCTTCTGTCCGATAGCTATCTGTCTGTCACGTGAAAGCTCACGGTGAGTTGAGTGTCAGGCGCATTGACACTGCACAGGTGACTGCTTTCGGATCCAGAGACTGGGCCTGAGTTTCCGCAGCACAGAAGTTTCCGAGGTTTGGCCGTGCTGTCATAACCAAGGCTATTCTCGGGCACTCTTATTCCCATTTCTCTCCCTCTCTGTCTCACTTTCGCACATTGGTGAGTGTCAGATCCTGCGCCGTTTCCCAGAACGGTGATAGATGGAAAGAAAGAGAGAGAAAAGCCAAAAGAAATTGACTGTAAGTCAGATGACGGAGGTTAATTCCTGCTTCATTAGGAAGCGTGGTCCGAATCGCAAGGAGGATGTTGAACGCGTAAGCCCTTCTCAGCCTCGAGAAGAACTCATTTCTTAGAATGACGCTATTGAAATTGTGGTGAATATAAAAGGAGAGGCTGGATTTCAACAGACGTTTTGAAAGCAAAAATGCCACTTTTCCAATTCGTGTCATGTTAATAATTTAGAATATTGCTGGACCATGAGCTCATGGTGATATTAATGCATTTTAGAGTTGGATTTTAAGGCAATTACATTTAATTTAGTTTATCATGCAGAAGATAATGAGCGTTTTTATGCTTTCTCATATTTAATTCATTTGAAATATGAGGACAAGCCCACCTGTGTGAAAAAGTGCCCTTGTGACGCAGTTGTAATGCATTCCCCACAACCAAAAAACACATTTAAAAAGCATTTAAGTATTCAAATCTTAGATGTTTACTAAGGTCCTTTTGTAATCTATTGAAACCCACAATAATGTTTTAAATATTAGTAAACTTAATCCTCATTTATTTTGGATACTTTCAGTTGAGAGTTGGCTGTGCCGAACCCTAACTCCAATTTCAAATGTCAAAATGATATTGAAATACATTTTTTTCCATTGTTGTTTTTAAATGCATCTTTTTTTTTTTTTGCAGAATCTGCAAAATGTTCATTGTTTTACCAAAATAAGAGGGATCATGCGAAATGCATGTTTTTTTTGTAATTAGTACTGACCTGAATAAGGTATTTCAGAAGGTTCAAACTATGAGGGGTAAAAACTGTATGAATTTGAAGATCAGGGTAAATTTAACTTATTCTGTCTTCTGAAGAATATGTAAGCATCTTCTGTAGTTTCTGAAGGGCAGTACTAAATGGAAAAAAAATAAGAGATTTGGCTTTATTCCGTTTCAAAAAATTTCACCCCCCCCCACAATAATGGATAATTTTTCTTTCTGAAGCATCAGTGAGCGTTTGAACCTTCTGTAATAGTTGCATATGAGTCTCTCCGTTGTCCTCGGTGTGAAAAGATGGATCTCACAATCATACAGTCATTGTTGGAAGGGGTTCAAATACACACAAATGCTGAAAAACCAAAGAATTTGTGGGAGCTGAAGGATTTCTCTGAAGAACAGCAGGCAGTTTAACTGTTCAGGACAAACAAGGGACTCGTGAACAACTATCGCTAAACAAAAAAGGAAACAGCTGTGGATCACTTCTGAACAGGGCAATTTTTATGAATTCAACTCTTATTTTCTCTTGTGGACTGTATGTAAACATCTTTAATATGAAATATCTTATTCAGGTCAGTGCTAAATAAAAAATAACATGCATACGTGTACGTAAACTTTTGACTTCAATTGTATAACTGTACTTCTTTTTCACAAGTGTAGTCCAATGCCAATATCATAACTGAAATTCCATGTGAACTGGTTTTGCTTCACCAGATTTGATATGGAACCCTGAAGCAAACCAGTTTAAAGGATAATCCCATACCAATGCTGGCATCAGACCAGGATTTTCTTGGATTTCACGTGATAATATGAGAAGTACCATGTAGTTATCGTTTCATCAGCTTCTAGTTAAGATTAGATTAAGGTGCGTACGGAAAGAGGCTCCTTGTAAATATGTGGTTTTGCTTTCACAATCGCATTTCTTCTGAATGTCAACATCCAAACATCCGTGTCCTGTTGAATCCTGCTTTGAACTCGCTGCTCAAGTATTAACCTGACTCCCATCAAATATTACTCGACACAAAAACAAGCTCGTTATAACATCGCAACCTGTCAGATGTTTCTTTTGAAGTGTCGCTGTTTGAGTGACTGCTCTCAAACTTGCATCGAGCTGCAGATGTACTGTGTTACACCTGAAATGAGGTGAACGTGTTAGAAACAATCAGTCTCTCTGATGAGTCACAATGGTGCATTGCATTAATGCATGAAACTAAACTTGAAGGTGTCATTTCTAATACCTTTTTTTCAAATAAGGCTCTGTATAGTCAAACGCATTTCCTGACAGCTCTACTTGAGAAGAGGATAATGAAGGGAGGAGGGATTCAGTGCTCTTGCGCTTTGGTGTTCTTCACTTGTTGTTTAGCATAAGCACCGCCGTAGGCCACGTCACAATCATGACATATTTAGACCTATTTTTGAAGTCATGATTACGGAGATGAAGCGTGTCCTGATTAGGCGTTGTATATTGTTTTATTTAAAGCTTTAAAGTGTTATTTTTCATTTAAGAAAATTGGGGCGTGACTATCAACCAGTAGAAGGGACTGTTAGTAAAAACCTTTTATTTTGTAATTCAGTTTAGTCAGCGTAATGCTGTTTAAATTACACACTTCAGCTTCAAGGTGTCTTTATAAGATTTTATTAATTCCTCCTTAACTTTCCTGGTGTCATTGTGTTCGATTTGTCTGTCTGCGTTATTCCTAAGTAATGAATGTCTTTGAAGTCGCTTGTCATAGAGACCACTTTTATTGATCCAATGCATTTGTGATGCATAGTAAGTTCTTCCTTATTTTTGGTTTTCTTGTTGACTATGTTGTTTGGCTGTGAAATAAATAGCAAAAAATGGGCTGCAAATGCTGTTTTATCTTAGATTTGGCTAATTTCCAGTATTCTGTGTAAAGATGCGTAAAAAAGCAGCGTTGCGTGTTAATATGAGCAAATGAAATGCCACGGCAGAGGTGGCTTAAACTTTGCCTTTGTCATTATAGTCAGCATGTATCTGTTTTATCCGTGCATGATAGTGTTTCTTCCACGGTGGTGATTTCTTCATTTCCTCTGCTTTTGACCGCACTAAAAGTCTTAGTCATCATAAAACCGCATTTGCAGTCTGGTTTATTCAATAAGTGGAATATTCAATTAGATAATGTGGGGCAAGAAAATGCCTGTAATAAAAAAGAAATGGTCTTATATATGTATGTGTGTGTGTGTGTGTGTGTGTGTGTGTGTGTGTGTATACATTATACTAAAAACTGTATGAATTTGAAGATCAGGGTAAATTTAACTTATTCTGTCTTCTGAGGAATATGTAAGCAGCTTCTGTAGTTTCTGAAGGGCAAAAAATAAGAGATTTGGCAAAATAAGAAAAATATGTATTAATATATATATTAATGCAATTTAAATTGCAACTGACAACTACTGTGTGCGACTATGAAAAAATATTTAGGAGCACCATGTGCGACTGACCCCATCAGCATATTTGTGTTTTTGTTCTGAGGAGAGCATGTGCATGTTTTTGCAATGTTGAGTAATGCATCACGGACATATCTCACGAATCCATTCATAAACAAAGTGAAGAGAGAGTGTAAATAAGTGTAACTAAGATGAGTGACTGCTTTGAATGATTTTTAAGGGAGTTATTGTTATTATATATAAATTGAGATATTAATTTAATACAACAGTTAAATAAACAAGAAGTTAATATTAAGGACTGCACATCTCCGTTTAAACACAGCATTGTTTCGTTTATGAATTAATGTGGGTTAAACAAATCTAGTGAGTCAGTGATTAAAGTTTCCATTCATAAAGACAGTCACTTGCTTTATTCCTGAATGAATTGGCCGTTCAGACTAATCAAATGAATGATATGATTCAGTATTTAAGTCAGTGACTGCTGCCACCTACTGGCAGATTTAGTTTCATTTTTAAAGTATCTTTTCAGTTATTTAAATCATTTAATAATTCTGTATTCAGAATTTTATATTTAAAACATTAATCTCAACGTGAATTTATGAATTTGATTAGAGGTCAACCGATACCGATAGCTAGGTTGGACACTGGCCGATACTGATTAATCGACCGATAGTTTTTAAAATGGATACTAATTTACATACTGAAGCTTGTTTTCTGTAGTTATTTAAAAAACATTACTATTTCACATTAATTATTCAAACAAACATGTGGTATGTCACTACTTATTCCTTAGGAACGCATAAACTACGCAACAAGCATTTAAATAAACACTCACTGCAGTCTTTAAACTTTCCTGCATGCAACTACTTCTTTCACAAAGTTATCCGTGTCACAAATTTTTTTTTAACGCATTTCAGTCTTACTGATTTCTAGTTCTGCACGCACACGCTTGCCATGTGAGTTTTTTACTTTCACATTCGCATGGTTCAGGACTTTTCAACCCTTCTCGTCGTCACTCGGTATTCTCCGTCTAATCGGTTCAGTTCCGCAGTTTTGCCAACTTCCTTTAAAGGGTACATAACATGCACATTTCACCTAATCTCATGTTAATCCTGAGTACCTATAGAGTAGTAATGTATCCTTAATATCTCCAAAAAGTCTTTAGTTTTATTATATTTATGAAAGAAAAATACAGCTTTCCGATTTTCTCCGGAAAAAGACAAATTGTTGGAGACGCACCGTGGGCGGAGTTAAGTTCGACGATCACTTGCGTTAGGATTGACAATAAAACAGACATTTGATATTGTTTCGCTTACCATCTGCAGTTCTGAATCATTACCGGGATCTTTTATAGCTGGGACCAGTCCATCTTTCAGTATCAAACAATGTGCAAATCCAGCGTCGGACTGGTCCTCGTATATGAAACACACAGAAAAAGGAACTGCATCCACTGTTCACGTAACGCTGGGTTCTTCAGGAAGCTGAGCAAAATTATCTTTGCCTTACAACCATAACCACACTTCTTTAGAGACATTCTTCCCGAAAGAATCCCTTGCAGAGTGCAGCCGAATGAAGCACGTTGATGCCGCGTATAAGGAGTTCCACCACCGATTACGCCATTAATGCTACGATCGAAAAAAATCAGCCGAAACTACCAACCCGGAAGTAAGATTTTCGTCATTTGTCCAAATTATTTTATTAAACTTTGGCCATGTTTAGCATGAGAATCCAACTCTTTAACACTGTAAACAACTCTGAATATACGAAACACCATTGTACCCCCCCCCTTTAATAATATATCAGTCCTGAATGCAAATTTGCATTTTAGCTTCACAACAAATGCATTCATGTGATCAGCTGGATATACACTAATGCAAATGTTTTAACCTCTTGATGTGCGGCTAATGTTCGTTTCCTCTCAGCCTTAATGGCAAACATACTGCTGTGCTTTCTCTACTAATGCAGCATCTAGTCAATAAAGTACTTACTAAGTAATGATATGAAAACATGCACTATAGTTTGTCAATGTTTTAAATCCGCATCTGAAGCTCTGTTCAGCGCAGTATCACGTGTGTAAACAAACAGCATGTGTTGTTAGTGATTTCCGCCTCTAGAGGCCGCTCTCATCAAACGTATCTACATGGATTTTTGCCGATAACTGATAGCTCCACCAAACAACTAATCAGCAAAACCGATACGGTCAGCCTCTAAATTTGATTGCACTCATGCCACCTCTGAGCCTCATTAAACATATGAAAATACACCTACAAGCCACTTTTGTGCCCCTTCTCTACTACAAATAAGTTTTGTTTTCTAAGATTCTACTTGTTCTTATTCCGTTGTTTTAATTATAAATTTTAAAAAGCGTAAAAAATACAAAAAGAAAAATTGACACATAAAAGATGCCATACTTCTAATAAAGTCGCCATAAATGCCATTACAAAGGTAAAAACTAAATTCCCCTGTAAATCACTTTGAGTCAAATGTCACCTCGTAACGGGAAAGCAGTTTTTTTGATTATTGATTAGAAGGTGCTCCTGAAATTTTGAAGTGCTCCTAAAAAGAAACGTAAGGGTAGAGCCCTGATATGTTCAGTGTTGTGCTGCCTTTGCAGTGTACGACTGCACACATTGCTTGAGCAGCATCAAGGTGGTGTTTTCAAATGCGCTTGAACTTGTCGACATACTGCATTTTCCCTCAGCACTGGTTCTGCGGCGAGTCCTTCACAGATGAGCCCGACAGAATCCTGTCAAATCTTACTGAGTCTATGCAGGGGTCCTGAGCTGGCACAGGAGCCGGGCTGGTCATGTGGGCGTCCTTGGCATGCCAGGGAGCTGAGGTAGCCTGGTGCCCTTCCAGATGCCCAGCACTTGCAGGAACGGAGGAGATAGCCAAGACTCGCTATGCGTGCGTCCTCGGCCTCATGTCTGATGGGATGAGTCACCCTCGTACAGCACACAGGGGCCGTAACTAGGTGTTTGTTTGTGTGTAAGCGAGTGAATGTTTGTAGGAGGCTGTATCACAATCTCTGTTTTTAAAATACGTGCAGTAATGAGGATGCATGCTTTCAGTGGAGTTTTATACTGGTTGATATCAAAGTCGTGGCTGATCAGTGGTTTTTCAGTGGGCTGTGCTGGTGTCTGGAAAGCAGGGAGATTAATCCATTGGTATATTACATGCTTTAAAAGAGAACATTACATTATAATCGACCCTGTTGACTTTTCTAGCCACTTTCTGACTTGTTGTTATATAGCAGTTAAATTTATGGATTACCTTTTGCACTAAATATAACACTGTTTATTATATTATTATTC
>CM065131.1:30405000-30545000 GCA_033026305.1 Cirrhinus molitorella | reverse complement strand
GTAAGTATTTGCAGCACATTTCTGTACTTGGTTGTGAGTATTTGCAGTGCATTTCCATACTTGGTTTTTGTGAGTATCTGTAGTGTGTTTCTGATTTTCCAGCGCATTTCTGTATTTGGTTGTGTTGTGAGTATTTGCAGCGTGTTCCTGTTTTTGCTACATGCTTTTGTATTTTGGTTGTGTTGTAAGTATTTGCAGCACATTTCTGTACTTGGTTGTGTTATGAGTATTTGCAGTGCATATCTTTATTTGGTTGTGTTGTGAGTATTTGCAGCATGTTTCTGTTTTTAGTTGTGTTGAAAGTATTTGCAGCATGTTTCTGTGAATATTTGCATTGCAATTCCACATATCTTTATTTGGTTGTGTTGAGAGTATTTGCAGTGCATTTCTTTACTTGGTTGTGTTGTGAGTATTTGCAGTGTGTTCCTGTTTTTGCTACGCGCTTTTGTATTTTGGTCATGCTGTAAGAATTTGTAGAACGTTTCTGTACTTGGTTGTGTTGTATTTGCAGTGCATTTCTTTATTTGGTTGTGTTGTGAGTATTTGCAGCATGTTTCTGTGAGCATTTGCAGTGTGTTTCCGTATTTGGTTATTGTGAGTATTTGCAGTGCATTTCCATATTTGGTTGTGTTATGAGTATTTGCAGTGCATTTCTTTATTTGGTTGTGTTGAGAGTATTTGCAGCATGTTTCTGTGAGTATTTGCAGTGTGTTTCCGTATTTGGTTATTGTGAGTATTTGCAGTGCATTTCCATATTTGGTTGTGTTATAAGTATTTGCAGTGCATTTCTTTATTTGGTTGTGTTGAGAGTATTTGCAGCATGTTTCTGTGAGTATCTGCTGTGCATTTCCATGTATCTTTATATGGTTGTGTTGTGAGTATTTGCAGTGCATTTCTTTATTTGGTTGTTGTGAGTATTTGCAGCATGTATCAATGAGTATTTGCAGAGCATTTCCATACTTGGTTTGTTGTGAGTATCTGCAGTGTGTTTCTGATTTTGCAGCGTGTTTTCGTATTTGGTTGTGTTGTGAGTATTTTCAGTGTGTTTCCTTAAGCATTTGCAGCAAATTTCTGTACTCGGTTGTGTTGAGTATTTGCAGAAAGTTTGTGTATTTGGCTGTGTTGTGAGTATTTGCAGCGCATTTCCATACTTGGTTTGTTGCGAGTATCTGCAGCGTGTTTCTGATTTTGCAGTGTGTTTCCGTATATGGTTGCGTTGTGAGTATTTTCAACGTGTTTCAACGTGTTTTGCAGCACATTTCTGTGCTTGTTTGTGTTGTGAGTATCTGCAGCATGTTTTTGTTTTTGTAGCGTGTTTCCATATTTGGTTGTGTTGTGAGTATTTGCAGTGCATGTCTTTATTCGGTTGTGTTGTGAGTATTTGCAATGCATGTCTTTATTTGGTTGTGTTGTGAGTATTTGCATCATGTTTCAGTGAGTATTTTGCCACGTGTTTGTATACACTTCAATTACGTATGATATAGTTTGAAGCAAATTTGAACTCCTCTTCAGTGCTGTTTAAGGAGAAGTGCTTTCTCCTTTTCAGTGAGCATGAGAGGAAAAACAAGAGGTTAGACAAGAAGAAAGAAGGTATAAGTGTAATATAACCAGGAAACAGACAAAAGGAGGAAGATGTGAAGAGGAAATAGATATGAATCCAGAGAGGAAATAAGAGAGGGCAAAGGGGACGGAGAGAGGGTAATACAGGAGAGAGAGACGGCCAATGTCTCCGTTGAATGTAAAATGAGACACTACAGAGACCATTTCAAATCACCTCGCTTGGATCAGATCTACCATAACAGGGCAAAGTGAATACTGCCTTTCTATCTATCAGAGAGCAATCAAGCCCGTCTTGATTATAGTGCAATGGCTCCTGTGATGCACTCACAGAAATTGAGCGTAAATTGGATGGGACAAACCAGAACGGACCCCAATGATGTTGTTTCTGCGTGTCAGCGTATGTGTGCTGGATGTTTACCGTCGTTCAGGTCATGTAACAGGTTCTCCTGACCAGAGAAGTCCAGTTTGGCGCTTATGTTGACAGGGATGGAGACGGATTGACCGGATTTCAGAGGCAGGTGGGACAGAGCGTCCTGCAAGTCCCAGGACAAGAACTCGCCAAACAGCTTCTCTGTAAGACAGAAAAGGGGAAATATTTAATTAGAGCACTAATTAAAGAAATGTCCTGCTTTGGTCAATGACAAACAAAAAATGTATAAAATAAAGTAGAACCTAAATGTTTATTATTATTCTTATTATTCTTACTATTCTTACTATTCTTCTTCTTCTTCTTATTGTACATTTATTTGTTTCAAGTTATTGACATTGCAGGCACAACTTTTTTATTCATATAAAAATATTTTTAAATACATTGTCACACATAATTAATTTGCATAATTAATTGATTTTCATTTTTATTTTTGCATATATATCTATAGCCACACAAAGACAGTAAACAGTAATCCAACGTCTGAATCAAACCACAACTACTACTACGAAAATAGTAAAAGGCATGACATTGACTTTAAAAATCTGATATTATTATTATATTTTTGTTTAAGCCTATTTTTATTTCTCACAAAATTGGATTAATTAATTGTTGGAACCCCTGCAGCACTGACACGGACCTCCTGTTGAAGACCCCTGCTGTATAACAATCCATTCAATTCAATTTATCTCAAAAATTCCCTTTATTACAGCATGTGAGTCAGGACTTTCTTTGGCTAACTATCCAATCTACTCAAAAACTCACTGCTATTAAATGACTCACCCTAGTAACCCGCAGATTTATAAACCTTTGGTTATGCAAACTTTCGAGAAGAAATCCATCACAGAAAAAAATCTTTAAAAATACCCCAAATAACATTACGAAAACTCAGATCAAAACCTCTGAGTTCAGATATGTTTTGATCAGCATCGACATCTGCACCGATAAAAACTCACTCTTGGCACTTGGCAAATAGTTCCTTATATGGTATATCAAGTGTCTGATCTCTAACTATAAATCCAAAATGATGACCATCTAAATAAATAAAAAAAAAGAATATTAAAATAAACATGTAATATAAACAATAAAAGCAAACTAAAATAATTTTAGTTTGAAAAACCAAATAAAATAAAATCACAGATGACATGGGATAAATCCCCAACTATGTTTTTACACAATTAACATTATACAAGACAATAGTAATCATTCAATACCACTGTATGGGTCACTGTATCTCCACCGAACTATTTACTTCAGATGCTGTTTACCTTCTTTCTATATTTTACCGAAACTACACTACATTGTTGCCGCCTGAGGAGAAATGCAATTGAGAGTTTGATCCTGGTGTGTAACAAGAATCTTACAAACACACTCTCTCTGTTCATCTTGACATCTCCCTATGTGTGTGAAGACACAAGAAACGCCTGTTCAAAGCTTAATTCAGATGCTAACAGCTCCCAAACCTCACTGAGGATGAATAATAGACTGAGGCCAAATAACAAAGTCAAATGAGTGCTGCACAACACGTCTGTGAACGTTTTAAATGAGAGTCTGCCCTACAGACACATGATCCTTATGAATCACAGCTTTGATTTTCATTTCCACATGAAAGACTGAAGAACGCATGAATAATGACAGTCATCAGACATTGAGGAGGAAAACACTTGAAAATCAACCCGCTGACTCGTATTAACACCTGCCACCTGTTTGTCTGAGGCATGACGAAGGGTTTGACCAAAACAGATCAGTATTTTCACTTATGGTGATTGACAAACTAGTGTCCATGAAGAGAACCTTGATTTTAGTCATATAAGTGCGTCAGATGTTTGACCTTCAACATGACACTACAGCTTATTCTGGCCAAGAACCACCATTTAAACATAAAGACACTGTCTGATTCACATGTACACAACCTACCACAGTTTAAGGGCAGGGGAACCTTAAAAATTTCTGAACACTAGGGCTCATGATTCCTCGATTCAACTTCAGTACTCAATTAAAAAAAATCCACAAATGATTAAGGTTACATACTCAGAGCAGCTCTGTTCATGGTAAATGCTGCTCCACACAAAGAGTTATCATTTATATGTGTGGAACGTCTCAAACTCCATCTCTGGATGTTATAACGTTCATCTGGGAATGCAACATTTGCCATTTCATCAGATTTGTAAGGTAAATCATTTATAAATACAGGAGAATACATCAGTATCTTTCTCAATATGCTAACTGTTTGTGATTTTAAAACAAAAAAACAAAAGCTCAAACCCTCACTGAGTTTACATGTTTGATGTACATTACCAGTCAAAAGTTTGAACACACCCTCTCATTTAATGTTTTTTAAAGAAGTTTTTTATGCTTATCAAGGCGGTTTTCACTTAATCAAAAATACAGAAAAAATTTAATATTGTGAAATATTATTACGATGTAAATCAATGTTTTTCTATATTAATATACATTGAAATTTAATTTATATCTGTAATTAAAGTTGAATTTCCAGAATCTGCAGTGTCACATGATCCTTCAAAAGAAATAATGAATAATTGCTGTTCTTTTTAACATGTTATTCATCAAAGAATCCTAAAAAAAAAAATCACAGGTTGCAAAAAAAAAAATATTTGGCAGCACAACTGTTTCCAACATTGATAATTCTAATAATAAATCAGCATATTAGAATGATTTCTGAAGGATCACATGAGAAAATTCAGCATTGCATAACAGGAATAAATTATATTGTAAAGTATATTAAAATAAAAACCATTATTTTATATTGTAATACAATTTTTTGATACTTTTGATACTTTATTTGAACCAATTTTTGCTATTAAACATGTATTTTAATTTTAAAGGCTATTGTTAGGTTTAGTTTTATTTTTATTACCTCAAAAATTAATTATAATAATCTGATTACTCGATTAATCGTCAGAATAATCAGCGCTATTATTTGAAAACAAAACGTACATTTTATTCAGATCCCACATACAATCTAATCCAACCTGTATGAGCTCCTGTATGAGTTTAAACTATATGAACTGAATATTTTCATTATTACTTTCTGGCTAAACAAGACTTATTTCAATGTAAATGAGGCTCATTATTGAATGCACCAGATTCAAAACGCCACAAATATCATTGTGCCATGTACTATACAGCAGATGGAAAGCTGTCAATCAATAGGATTTAATTAAAAAGGGACGAACATTTTGTAGTGATCATGATTTGCATAAATCATTTACAGAATGTGGTGATAAAAGACAAATGCAAATAATAGGAAGAATTCATTTTTAGTGAATTACTGCAATACCATTTCAAAATTTGGGGTCTTTTTTTTTAAGAAAGTAATATTTTTTATTCAGCAATAACACATTAAATTGATCAAAAGTGACAGTAAAGTCATGTATAATGTAAAAAAAAAATTCTATTTCAAATCAATACTATTTCTTGAATAGCAAATCAGCATATTAGAATGATTTCCGAAGGATCATGTGAAAACTGAGTAATGATGCTGAAAATTCAGCATTGCATCACAGGAATAAATTACATTTGAAAAAATATTCAAATAGAAAACAGTCATTTTGAATTGTAATAATATTTCACAATGTTACTGTTTTTATTGCATTTGTGATCAAGCAAATGCAGCCTTGTTGAGCATAAAATGGTTCTTTTAAAAACATTACAAAATCTTACCTCAAAAACCCCTAACTTGACCAGTAGTGTATAGAGAATAAGATTTTTGAAAAAATAAAACATTAATTATGGTAACAGTTACACTGACAAAGAGAGCAAATATTAAACTGGACTGAACCCACGTTGCTGTTTAAACATATTAATTCTCAATGTCTGCTCTTCCCCATGCGCTTATCTATTCCAGCTGTCTCTCGAGAGTCATGATCCTCTCTTCAGAACAACACGGATGGAAATAAACAACCCAGACAGATGTTAAACCCTTTTCCACAACAACACGCTCCCGGGCCTGTGAGCCGTCATCCTAGAGGGCTTCTTCCTGGCATTGGTCCTGAACGGATCAGGACAGCAGACTACATCCATCCCGAAACGCACACGCCTGCCAACGCTACAATCTGTTTTTTTAGAGCCTGGGGATCTCAAACCATGAGTTTAATCTCAGACGTCTCCGCAAAAGGCAAAATTTACAATTAGCATGCGGCTAATGAGGCTACGGAACCTATGGAACCAAGTTAAGAACACAAAAATAGATGAATTTTAATTTCCCAAATATATTAGCATATCAACAGCGATTTCATACAGTCTCGGTTTCAGGCGGCATGATGTTGACAGACCGTTCATGGATCATCTGAAGCATATTGCGCATAATAATAGAGCTTTCCAAAATCATAATCTCAGATTGGCCAGCTTTACATGATTTACGGCAATCTTTTTCAACCTTTTTTCATGTTTATCTCGCAATTTCTGAGTCACCAAAAAAAACAAAAAAAAAACAGTCAAGCCTGGTTTACGTTCCCAAGCTGCCAAGAAGAACGCTTCCAAGGCATTGAATCTTTGAAGGATATTCAAAAGTTGAAACTTTCAATAGAATAAAAAGCATGGCTACGTGAAATTCATTTTCATATACACTGGAGTCTGAAAATAGCCTCTGTGTACAATTCAATTATTCAAAATTACAGTCAAATGCCATCAAACTCAATCTGAAAAGCTGAAGAGAGGAAGAAAAGGAGGGAGGCCCACAACTCAAGCTCTCCGCACTAATTTGTTGGGGACGCAAATATTCAATAATTCATAATTCTGTGCGAGTGAATGCTAAAAACAGCGTGTAGACGGGTGAGTCTGCTTTATAAACAGCTGAGCGGTGACCATAATTCACCACGGTACTGCTGGGCTTGAAACTCTGTTGCTAGGAGACACAGAGTTGCCGATGGCAGTGACTTCTGCTGTCTCATGTGTTAAACAAGAGAGATTTTTAATTTTCTGAGAAATTTGTAGGTTCCATACTGAAAACATACAGTAATTGAAAACTTTATGAATTACTTTGTGTTCATTCAACAGGCATTGGTGACATACAAATATTTTAAGTACACATATAATGTTAGCCAAGGTTTTTAATTTAGTTTTTCATAACCATTTTGCACTCTCTAACTCTGACCTTTTCAATTAAACATCTGTTTTTACTACTAGACCGATTTTAAAATTAAAAATTGAATGTTGGAAACAGGATAGAAACCTTCTTTAGATGACTTCACAACACACCTCTCTGAACCTCTAATCACAAACAAAATGCAACAGATAAATGGTTAGATAAACTGAAAGAACAATGAATAGATGCTAGATAGATAGATAGATAGATAGATAGATAGATAGATAGATAGATAGATAGATAGATAGATAGATAAAAAATAATTTAACTTAAAATTATTTGTTACCCGGCTGCCTTAAAATTTTAAGTTCAGTCAACTCAAAGTTGTTTAGTCAACTTGAAATGTTAAGCTGTACTAAGTGACAACTTAGATATTTGAGTTGATTCAAAATGTTTTTAATTTTAAGGCAGCAGAGTAAAAAAATATTTAAAGTTGACTCAACAAATAGTTTTTTTTTTTTTTTTTTTTTTTAAAGTGTAGAATGTAAAAAAGAACAATAAAAGATTAAACAATTAAACAAATTAGCAATATCACATGATATGGCTATATATCGGCACAGCTAAGAGTGTGATATTGCATTTATACAACAGTTTGACGGCACAAGTGTGTAAGCGTGTAAGAAACAACAACGAAGTGTCTTTAACATTGAGTTGCTTCATTGAAAAGGTATTGCATTACTGTATTAAAAGCTCACTGTATTATGTAGAGTATTATGAGAGATTGTGACTGCATGCATCTGAAACAGCATTCAATCTTCAGATCAATCTCATATTCACAATAAAACATTAGTTTGAATGTCCGCTGAGGAAAGCGATATCTTTGTTGCACTATCCTTTCATCTGTTAAGGGTGATTTCGATAACAGCGCTGCTCAGTGCATTTGTTGACTGCCTCTTACAACGTGTTGTTGAAAGTATCGTTTCAGTCTCTTTTAATATGAAAGTCTTTACTGCTGACTTCACTGCTGACACTGTCTCTTGTATAAGATAATGCGACTAAAATCACCATCACAAACACATGCCATTTCTCAATGCTAAATACTATTATTAAATACTATATAAAATATTATTTCATTAATGATAATATTTAACAAACAACAGCCAACATAATCGTTGCTCTGATATATAGCATTAAATTTACATAAAATATAATGTGATGTCAAAATGATTTGCTCTGGAACAAATAATAGATTAATGAGCCCAAAGAATGCCCATTAGATTTACCCAAAATTGGTTATATCTTATATCCACTATAGAGACATCAGAGCCAGCAGCAAATTCCAGAAGATCTGGCCGAGGTAAGGCTGCTCTAGGCGGGTTCATGAGTGCTGAACAGCCACTGATGCCCTGGAGCTCCAAAAATGTCAAATAGACGTTATCTTTATTAACAAACTGCGTATTTGAAGTCTAAACAAGTACATTGTAGCCTAAAAAACTCGTAAAACTACATTCTGTGACACAAAAACAGTATTATGGATGTGGGCGTCCGCCATGACACTCGCTGTGAGAAAAAACACAAGTGATACAAATGGTGAAACGGTTGAAATTTGTTATCACTAGAATATTGCACTCCTCTCAGCCAATCAGATTTGAGGACCAGAAAGATCTGTTGTATAAAATACTGTATAGAAAGAATGATCAAATGTTAGAAGAGAACAACAGAACATTACACAGAATGATAGAATGAACAAGAGAATAATAAAACATTAAAATGACACAAAGAAAGAACAATTATTAGAACTGAATGTTTTATATAAAGAACAATAGAATGTTAGAACCAGAGAAAGACTGATAGAACATCATCATTTAGATAGAAAGAACAACAGACAGCGTAACAGAAATAATAAGAAGAATGTTTATTTAGAAAGAATATTTAGATAGGTTGGCAGACTGACGGTTTTATATTAGTATGACACACAAATGCAGTGTTACGCTCGTTAAAATGATCTAATAAAAGCTGCTTGTGTCAACCTTGACACAGATCTACAGCCATATGAATCTGAAGATACTGACGGGCATTAAATCAGCGTCCCTCTAGGAGAGGCAGACAAGCCACCAACACTGAGCACTATTTCACAAATTATTCAAATGTTTCTTCACGTCAGACTAAGGTAAAACTTTGATAATAGTGCTGAGATCACTAGAGGGAGAACCAAATATAAAACACCACGAAAAGAGCAGGAGAGTGTGTGAGAGACACATTGAGGATGATAATAATCCTCCATCAGCATGAAGAAAACTGAATAACACATTATTACCGCCACGCCGTCCTCTCTCTGATACACTGCCTTTATCTGCCTTACACCTCCAGCATGAGAATGACTCTACAGCTCCTGCAATGGATTCAAATTTCTCCTCTTCTCATTCATCTTCCTCTCCGAACGCTTCTGAAATTAATTCAGCCCAGACCACTTCCACAGACTCTATTCAAAGTTTGTGTGATAATTTCAGCCTTAGGTGTGCCATCTATTGTATAAACTTTATAATAAGTGTAATCTTGTGAAAAGTGTGAAAATCTCCAATTGGACTGCATTGACAATGTTTGCCATTTTAAAAGTGACAGGTCGGGTCAAGTTAATGTGTATACTTTTCATGCCTGGCAGTTTAAAAATCAGAGTTTATTCTGCCACAAAGTGGAAGCTCATTAAATCCAAATGCATTTAAATTCAAATGAAAATCTTGTAAGAATGTAAAGAATTCAGAGGGAACTGTATTGACTTTGGGCCATCAAGACGTCACTCTTAAAACAAGCATAATCTACACTGTACTCAAGAAGTTTGCTGGCAAATTTAAAGCTCTTTTCAACCTTGCAAACTAGTCAATAGTAAATACAGTGACTATTTAAAAAAAAAAAAAATTATATATATATATATATATCGTCGCTGTCGGGCGGAAACCTCGTATGTCCAAATTTTGTGAATTTCATATTTTTACACAAATCGATGCTATTGGTCAGTGCCCACGTGGATCTGTCATTTTTACAAATTTTTGACCAAATCTAAAGTGTTGAAAATAGCTTGAGAGCAAATCTCTTAATTCATTTGAACGCTTCAACTGTCTGAGAAGAGCTCGTATCTCCACCTTTTCTGTCCCCTTCCATCTTCTTGTCACAAAGCACCGGCAAAAAGAATTAGCATTGAATGTGTCGGGGGAAACAGTAAGGAGATATTTGAATGATCCATTAATAAACTAGTGTATTCTGAGATAATGTCGCAAAGACCCTGACTCGCAATCTCTTCTTTGGACGCAACATTTGAATTACATAATAAAAGTGTTTTTTTTTTTCCGATTTGTTTTATTTCGTTAAGTAATAATTTAAAGCTTTCTATTTATTTATTTATTTATTTATTTATTTATTTATCATGTTTGTGAGGCATGTAGCTACTCGCCAAAGCGATTTCAGCTTCTCCTCTCCAAAAACGATATTCACCTAATAGCGCACATTTATCTAGATTTAATGTAAACTGACATTAAAACGGACATTGTTCTATAGCTACTTTAACTGTTTTAGATCTATAGATTTTATTTTATGCAAGGCGTGATGATTTAAAAGGCAAATTGATCCGACTATGAACAGTCTTCCGCTGGCCGCTGTTCGTTAGGCTACTTTAAAAAAAAAAAAAAAAAAAACTTATATTTAACGAAAAAAAATGTTCCAAAAGTTTTTCTAAATTAACTTAATAAGAAAACGAAACGAAATATGATCACTTTGGCATTACATACAAAACATAACTATTTTAATAGCTGAAACAGTATAGGCTGTTCTGGAAGAAGGGGAAAAAGACGGACTCAGTTTTTTTTGTATTGCATCACTTATAGCTCTTAAACCTTTAAAATAGAGTTTAGGAAGATTTATGTAACCACAATCGTTAGCTTTGGTTAACTATTGAAGCCTTTTCTCTTGTCAAAAGGCTCAACGCGACCGCAGACTTTGATGAACACTGCTGGCAGCAGCGAAGTCTGTGTCTGTAGCATTCTTATCAATGACGGCGTAATCTCGTATCTCCCTGCTCCCAAGTCATAAAACCTCGTATCTCCGATAAAACATGATTTTGGGGAAATGTTGTGTTAATGCTGGCACACAACAGTGTATGATAGCAATATAAGGTATAATACCAACTTTAACGATAAAATGTTTAATAACTCAAAAAATATGCAGTTTTTTTCATTTCCTGAAAAATGACGGTTTTGGAGATACGAGGATTCCGCCCGACAGCGACGATATATACAACCTCTGATTTGTGGGAGTGCTCTATTTGTAGAAATATTTAAAAGAATTGATAACTGTGAAAATAAATACCTTTAGTTGTAGTAATTTTGAGAATTAAAAATAATGAATAAAATAAAATAATAAACCATATAAAATAAAGAATATAACATTAATAATAATGATAATATTAATAATAATGTGTTAGTTCAAACAATGTTTAAAAATAAATACACGTTTTTAATATGAATTGTTCACATTTCTTGTATATGTAACATTTCAAAAAAATATTTACAGTTTATCATATATCAATATTTCATCAAAGGATGGCATAACATAGAGGTCTAAGCCCACAATATCCACTATGTGTAAATTAAATTAAATTAAAATAAAATAAAATAAAATAAAATAAAATAAAATAAAATAAAATAAAATAAAATAAAATAAAATAAAATAAAATAAACAAGGTATAGCAATTTTGCCTGGATGGTGACAGAGACTTTTGAGAAGAAAATAATAAATAAATAAATAAATAAATAAATAATGCTTTAGTTCTAGTAATATTTCAGAGATTATTTTAAATATATCATACTTCAATAGAGGGCATTATCTAAAATAAAATAAAATAAAATAAAATAAAATAAAATAAAATAAAATAAAAAACACTTAAGGTATAGCAATTTTGCCTGAATAGTGAATAAGAGAGAGATATTTTTAGAGGAAAACATATTCAACTAATAATAATAATAATAATAATAATAATAAAAATAATAATAACAACAACAATAATAATAATAATGTTTTAGTTTTAAATATATCATACTTCAATAGATGGCACTATGTAAGGTCTGAATTAAAATGAAATGAAATAAATATAAAAAAAAATATATATATATATATAAAAAAATTAAGAAATTGTTATTTTAAATACATTATGAATATTTCATCATCATTAAAATATATCATACTTCAATATTTCACCAAAAGGTGATTATGCAAGACTATGCAAGGTCTAAGCCCACAACATCCAGTATGTAAAAATAAAATAAAATTAAATTAAATAAAATAACACTTAAGGAATAGCAATTTTGCCTGAATAGTGAGTGAGAGAGAGACATTTTTAGAGAAAAACATATTGAACTAATAATAATAATAATAATAATAATAATAATAATAATGTTTTAGTTTTAAATATATCATACTTCAACAGATGGCACTATGTAAGGTCTGAATTAAAATGAACTAAAATAAATATAAAAAAAAATACAAATATTAAAAAATTAAGAAATTGTTATTTTAAATATATTATGAATATTTCATCATCATTAAAATACATCATACTTCAATATTTCACCAAAAGATGATTATGCAAGATTATGCAAGGTCTAAACCCACAACATCCAGTATGTAAAAATAAAATAAAATAAAATAAAATAAAATAAAATAAAATAATGACTTAAGGCGTAGTATTTCTGCCTGGATGGTGACCTTTGAGACAAAATTTTAAAAAAATGACTTTGGCTTTGCAAAAGTCACCAACACAAAACAAAAATGCCATAAATGTATTCCAGCCAATTGCTATGCAGTTTTTAAGGAGTTGTGGTTGTAAACAGTTGCTAGGGTGTCCTGGGTGGTCAAAAGAACCCACCAGACTTTTGCATCTCGAGCTCAAGCCGCTCTTTCAATTTACAGTAAGTCTATATTTTTCTGTAAGGTCAAAATCTGAGGTCTAATCAGAATTCATTGATACTTGAGGTGAGGAGTTTGTTCAAATGGCCTTTAGTTATAAAAGAGTTTCGTTGCCTAATATTGCACCATATGTCGTACACGGCAAATGTCATCGTCAAAGGGAAACGCATCATCGCTAACTTCAAGAAAAGCCTGACAGCTGATGTAATCTGACATCCATCAATCACAGCCTGACATCAAACAGACTTGCGACGACCAGGGTCATAAATTATACATCTATATATTGAAAAAAGACACAGCCAGGCCAACACTTAATGGCATCTGGAGTCTGGAGAGAAAGACAGGTAGAAAGACTAATAGCTGCAGAGAGAGAAAGAGAGATATCAGAGGAATACAAACTGAGGGACAGAATCGGGTATTTCCTTCCTCTATCTATCTGTCTGTCCATCCGTCTGTCCCTCTGTCCGTCCACCTATCCATCCATCTATCTATCCATCTATCCACCGTATATCCACCGATCCATCTATCCATCTATCTATCTATCTATCTACCATCTATCTATCTATCTATCTATCTATCTATCTATCTATCTATCTATCTATCTATCTATCTATCTATCTACCATCTATCTATCTACCATCTATCTATCGATCTATCTATCTATCTATCTATCTATCTATCTATCTATCTATCTATCTATCTATCCATCTATCTCTCTATCCATCTATCCATCTATCTATCTACCATCTATCTATCGATCTATCTATCTATCTATCTATCTATCTATCTATCTATCTATCCATCTATCTCTCTATCCATCTCTCCATCCATCCATCGTCTATCAATCTATCCATCCGTCCATCCATCCATCCATCCATCCACCGTATATCCACCGATCCATCTATCTATCCATCTATCTATCTACCCATCTATCTATCTATCTATCTATCTATCTATCTATCTATCTATCTATCCATCTACCTCTCTATCCATCTCTCCATCCATCCATCCATCGTCTATCAATCTATCCATCCGTCCATCTATCTATCTATCTATCTATCTATCTATCTATCTATCTATCTATCTATCTATCTATCTATCTCTCCATCCATCCATCCATCCATCCATCGTCTATTAATCTATCCATCTATCTATCTATCTATCTATCTATCGTCTATCCATCTCTCTCTATCCATCTCTCCATCCATCCATCCATTGTCTATCAATCCATCCATCCATCCATCCATCTGTCTATCTATCCGTCTATCTATTGTCTATCCATCTATCTCTCTATCCATCTCTCCATCCATCCATCCATCTATCTATCTATCCGTCTATCCATCTATCCGTCTATCCATCTATCTCTCTATCCATCTCTCCATCCATCTATCTATCTATACATCCATCCACCCACTGTCTATCCATCCATCAATCCATCCACTGTCTATCAATCTATCATCTATCCATCTATCCATCCATCCATCCATCCATCCATCCATCTATCAATCTATCCATCCGTCTATCCATCTGTCTATCTATCCGTCTATCTATTGTCTATCCATCTATCTCTCTATCCATCTCTCCATCCATCCATCTATCTATCTATACATCCATCCACCCACTGTCTATCCATCCATCCATCCATCCAGCTATCTTCACCAATTTTTCTTTTCCACTTTAAAAAATACACTTTGTGCAGTATGAAATTCAGTTAGTTTCTACTTCCCTGTGTTAAATTATAATTGCAAATAATGTGTTTAAAGCAGTATGAGGTCAAAGTTGCCGCAACAATTTTCAGATGTCTGAACCTAAAAAAGCGAGTGGAAAAAAAAAAGCGTTTTTTAAGAGCACAGATTTCCTAAAACATAGTCAAAAGTATGAACTTTTCCATTACTAGCAAAGCACATATTTCTAGTGAAAGGTGTAAGCATGCAAATTATGAGTTCAACAACCAATGTTTTTAATAAGGAAGCGTAACTTTAAGGATTTGCCCGCTGCTATCTCTGCCCTCTGTTGGCTGAGGGAGTAACTGAAGCGTGTGTGTGTGTGTGTGTGTGTGTGTTTGTACACAGATGTCTCATCAGAGCTCTCTCTGCTCATATTTTATTCATTGTTTGCTTGTGCGGGCTACAGGAGACCATGCTGCAGACAAGCCAAAACAACCGCTGTGAGTGAGTGAGAGAGAGAGAGTGTTTCTGTGAGAGTGCTGCAGCCAACACCCAACAATCTAAACCTGGTGGCTGATTCTGTGTGTGTGATACAGAGTTTATGATGACCTTGGCTGCTCCTCGTAGGCCTCCATCCTTTAGTTAAGACATGCTGCCATCTGCTCTTTCTACATTCGTCACTGGCCTTTATCCAAAACCACCCACGAACATCAGAAATCCAAATCCTTTCCATCTAGAACCTCTCACATGTCTCTAAAGACCAACAGAATGTTTCAACCCTAATTCCAAAAGCCATGTACAAATATTCTAGAGTTTCTCAGTACGTTTGAAAATCTCCCACTGAATAAGTTCTTCTGGGAATTTTTAGACTTTGCAAAAAGTGCTTGCCATCTTGTTTAAAAAAAAAAAAAAAGATGTTGGACATAAGTTTTTCAGACATGAAGACATGAAGCTTTTGACTTCAGAATGAAGTATAATTGATATTTCATTATTGGACTGCCGCAGAGGATGGGTTTTTATAATTTCAATGAAATATAGTGGTAAAAATGTGTGCATAACAACATTTAAATAAATTAAATGAAAATTTAAATAAAAACATACCTAAAATAAAATTCAACTATAAACGTAATAATAAATATAAAAGTACAAACAATTTAATTAAAAACAATAATATATAAAATAAAATGAATGAAACACAAATTCTAATTTAAAAATAATACATAAAATAAAATAAAAGTATACATATAATAATAAATATACATTTAAAAAGTATGAAAAAAAGAACAAAAGGGAAAAAAATAATAATAAAAAAAAAAAAATTATTATATATAAAATAAAACAAATAAAATAAAATGTAAAAAAAAAAAAAAAAATCAAATAAAAGATAAAATGTACTTAAATATACAAAAGCCCAATAATAATATAAAATAAATAAAAAGTTTTATAATAAGTTTTTATTATCACTACACAATGTATTGTTATACAAAATAATTCTAACAATTCATCTGCAACATTATTACAACACTTCCTGCAGGAAATGCAAATTAATTCTGTGATTATTTTCCTCCATTTTATAGTCTCAACAAACAAAGCTAGATCAAGCAATCAGACACAACGTCATCACAATAAAACTAAGAAATTAAACATCAGTAAAATCTTTCATTGGTCTAGGAGGAAAAAGCAGGCATTATAAAAAAATATCAGGGGTGACATTTAAAACATAGACGTCACCACTTCAGAAGACATTCTTACGTATCCCTCTATTAAAAATAGCCTGAACCAGCCTGAAAAAACATAAAATATGTGTTACACACTCAGTTAGCAAAGACTCCACATCTCAGGGGTCACAACTTAATGATAAATGCCTTTTTATCCTCAGAAAACACGGATGAATATGAACCAGAAGCGATATTCTGACGATAGTCGTGACTCTGATGGCTTCTGTCTATTCGGCTAAGATTATGAAAGCACTTAGACCAAAATAACAATAAGAACAGCTAAAGCTTTTTATCCTAACAGTGGCTCTGTTCCCATGTATTACAGTACTGCTGGGTAATTAGAGGCCCTAATTGGACCATCCACCGCTACATGCTGGTTGAGCCCCTGAAGGCAGCGCGTGCATCGCACAGAAGAGTTATTACAAGAAAATCTGTGTATGCACATGGATGGAGAGCGCGCAGAAAAGCTCCCCGGGCTCTTCTGGAATCCTTTCAGAGTCGTTCGAAACACTCCAGAGTCTTCTAAAGCCTTTATGGAGCTCCGTACCATTTCTGTAGTGCACTGTGGGGCGGTGTAGCGGTTAGAGAATTAGTTTAGCCAACAATGGAAACTCTCATTCGTGCACGCACATACTGAAACTTGCCATATTGCAATTAGCGATGAGACATGGGAGTACCACAGGGCCCAAATTATATGTAAATGTGGCCTAAATTATACAGTTTTCATTCTTGGATGGTATCAAAGCTGGTAACTGGAAGGTAATGTGCTATTTGCGGATTTGAGAAATACATTTAACCCTAAGTTATGTGAAAGTCACGACTAAGTGCTAATATGCACACGCATCAGACTAGTTAAAGAGTTTTTAATGTTCAGAGCCTTATATGCTCACCAAGTCTTATTTATTTGATTAAAAAACACATTTAAACAATTTAAAATAACTGTTCTCTATTTTAAAATATTTGAAGTTATTTTTGTGATGCAAAGCTGAATTTTCAGCATCATTACTCCAGTCTATAGTGTCACATGACCCTTTAAAAATCATTCTAATATTTGTGCTGCTTAATATATTTGTGAAACCGTGATACACTTCTATTCAAATGTTTTATTCTCATTTTAATACATTTTAATATTAAAAATAGGAATAAATAAATCTAGATAAACAAATGTTATGGACAAACTAGCCAGGAAACTCTGAAGTAGTTATAAAAGCTTGAAATTTAAAGGTCGTTAGTTTTAAATAGTTACATTTTATTTTATTAGTTTTAAAAGCCATCTAGATAGATAGATAAAAAAACAAAAAACAGCTAAAAAAACAGTTAATTTGGTGAAACAAAAAAACTAAAAGAAAAAACAACTAAAACCAGATTATTTAACAATAAACAGCTAAAAACCAGCTAAAACCAGTTTATTTAGTGCAAAACCAGATGAAAAAAGTTGATCTAGAAAAAAAATAAATAAATAAAAAAATAACAATTAACCAGTTGATTTAGAAAAAACTGCTAAAAAAAAGCCTGCTAAAAAACAGATAGTTTAGTGCGCAAAAAAAAAGAAAAGAAAAGAAAAACTAAAAACCAGCTAAAAAATGCAGTTAAAACAAGATAATTCAGTGAAAAAAAGGTAAAAACCAGCCGAAACCAGTTGATTTAGAGGAAAAAAAAACCTGCTAAAAACTAGTTAAACCAGATAATGTGGTGTGGCAGACTCCTAACATTAATAAAGAATATCTCTTTGAATTTGAGACTTTAGTCTTTGCAACTTTACAGATCTTCTTTATGCACCAAGAGCTTGTAACAGTCCAAAGAGAAAGGAAAACTTGAAAACTCATTCAATGACCCCTTTAAAAAAAACAGCTAAAACTAGTTAATACCAGCTAAAACCATTTGATCTAGCAAAAAAAAAAAAGTTCTAAAGTGCTAAAACAAACAAACAAACAAACAAAAAAAACTAAAAGAAGAACTTAAAATTAGCTGTAATCAGTTGATTTAGAAAAAAACTGCTAAAAACAGTTAAAACCAAATAATTTAGTGCAAAAAAAAAAAAAAACTAAAAACCCTGCTAAAACCAGTTCATTTAGCTAAACACAGCTAAAAAGCAGTTAAGATAATTTGGTGCAAAAATAACTAAAAGAAAAACTAAAATCAAGCCGAAACCAGTTGATTTAGAAAAATACTAAAAACCAGATAATTTAGCTAAACACTGCTAAAAACAGTTAAACCAGATAACTTGGCTCTAAAAATAACTAAAAGAAAAACTACAAAGAAAAACTAAAAAACAGATAATTTCACACAAAACTAAAACTAAAAGAAAAAATAACAAAGACATGAAACCAGTTTATTTAGACAAAACAGCTAAAATCAGACAAAACCAGCTCATTTTGTGCAGAAAAACTTCAATAAAAACGAAAATCCAGCTGAAACCAGTTGTGGAAACCGTGATACACTTCCATTCAAAAGATTAGAGTAATATTAAAAGAATGAATAAATAAAAAAGAAAGAAAATGTATGCTTTGAGTAAGGATGCACTAAATGTATCAAAAGTGGCAGTAAAACATTTCTAATGTAAAAAAGATGTTTTAAATAAAAGCTCTTATTTTTAGTTTAACAATCCTGAAAATAAAGAAATAAAAGAATAATGGCCTTCACAAGAATATGAATCAGCAAAAACTCAGCTTTGATCACATGTAAATAAATTAATTAACAATAAATTACATGTAAAATATATTCAAACATCATCTTAGATTGTAATAACATTTCACAATATTACTAATTTGACTGTATTTTTGATCAAATAAATGCAGCCTTAAGATCCTTGCACACCGAGTCTGCAATGTTCATATGCGTTTTTTCGTATGCAAAAAACGCTGAAAATTCCTTTTCTTATTTTATGTCGGACGAAGGTTTCGGATGCAGTGTGTAAATGTGATTGACACATTGTGAGGTCGTACTTATTTTTTAGCGTGCGAACATTTTGTGTCTTAATTACAGTAGTTTCTTATGTGACAAATCCCTAAAACATTAGTCAGCATCATGATGCTGCAGAGAATGTAGGCTAGCCAGAAGAGTAGTAGCGTTTAAGCTAACTGAAGCGTCTAGCAATCTGTTTTAATTAAGAGTGCTGGCAGGAGCTGGAGGGGCATGCAGCGTTCAAAGCTTCCTTCAGCCCACAGAGAGCCGCCATCTGATCTACTGCCTCATCATGACCCAGCATCTCACCAGGGGAATTGAATGTAGTGCAGAAGAAAAACCCACGTCATGTCTGGAGCATTTGGGGTGGTCCAGACGAGGGCCCAAATCCCACTTAAACTGCAATAGACCATCAAAATGGCATGTAAAGCAACCAATTAAAAGTTTTGTTGTGAAACACAGCCAATAGTCCAGTCAACACTACTTCAAAATGTTTACTAAAAAAACAGTCAGTAGTGTATGTCTGAAATACTCTTTAGGACAGCCAGAAATTGTGATTCTTCTCATATTTTCTACAGTTCTGCTTGAGGATATATAGTTAACTTCCCAAGTCACAAAGTGTCTAAAATAAAACTATGGCTGAATGCCGATGGCACTAACCTGGCTCACTTTAGCAAACTTTATGCACTTTATGTCCTCTAAAAGTTTGTCAATGCCCTGGGCAAAGTGAAATGTTGTATATCAGCGAAAATCCTGATGTAACTTCAGCAAAAATACAGAGCATTAATAATGATTTTAATTTAGATTACATAAAAACGTTAATCTATACACATCACAGTCAGACTGTGATGCCTGATTACTGGATTTAATGTGACCCAGGATTTGTTTGTGAAGATTATTGGATCAGCACATATTTATAGCTTTACTAATTGAGTGCCAAATAAAGTGAGTAAACAACCAATCAGAACAGCGTTTTGAGATGCTTCAGAAACAGCAGCACTCATTTTTATTATTAAATGTTTTCTTAATTTGTGTTGTTGCTTACTTTGTGCTTAATTCCATCCTTTTAAGGGCACTGACTGCTGTGCACAAGAGTATACACTTAAGAGGGAATTATACTGTACTCTACCTAACACATAATTAAGGCAACACTATAGTATATATTCTTTAGCATACTTAAGGGACTACTTTAAGCCTGAAAGTTTAAGAAATACTACAGTGTAACTCTAGAGCATCCTTAAGGTGATCCTATAATTCACTGTAGTGCGTACTTAAGTAGTAGTATTCGAGGGCATGCTCAGTAGGATACTAGGTGCTACACTTAAAACACTAGTATACTTAAGGGCTACTATAGTGATCTTATATTCATATTCTAGTGCATACTCATTACTACTAATCAACAGTGAGTAACTGGATGTTTTAAGGAATAATCGAGTGTATGCTTAAAGGAACACTCCACTTTTTTGGAAAATAGGCTCATTTTCCATTCATTCAGCCGATCTCTGGGTCTGGTGCTAACACTTTTAGCTTAGCTTAGCATAAACCATTGAATCTGATTAGACCATTAGCATCTCACTCAAAAATGATAAAAGATTTTCAATATTTTTCCTATTTAAAACTTGACTCTTCTGTAGTTACATCGTGTACTAAGGCTGACAGATAATGAAAAGTTGCGATTTTCCAGGCTGATATGGATAGGAACTATACTCTCATTCCGGCGTAATAATCAAGGAACTTTGTTGCAGTACCATGAGTGCAGCAGGCATAATGATATTACGCAGTGCCTGAAAATAGTCCCCAGCTAGATGACTTCCAACTTGACCAGCACTAAGCCGCTAAGCTAATAGTAAAATAGCTGGGGACTATATTCAGTCATTGCGTAACAGCATTGCACCAATGGTATGGCAGCAAAGTTCCTTCATCATTACGCTGGAATAAGAATATGGTTCCTATCCATGGCTGTGTCCAAAAGCTCCAAAAAGATGTCTTCGGAGGCAGATCAGTGCTAACAGCAGACCCGGAGATCGGCTGAATGGATTCAAAAATGGTAAAACTCATTTGTTTCATTCTAGGGGAGTTGGAAAATGAGCCTATTTTCAAAAAAGTAGAGTATTCCTTTAAGTGTGCACTAGTTCACAGCATATATCTTAGTACACTGGCAGTCAAAAGTTTTGGAACAGTATGATTTTTCATGTTTTTTTTAAAGAAGTCTTTTCTGCTCACCAAGCCTGTATTTATTTAATCCAAAGTACAGCAAAAACAGTAAAATTTAGAAATAGTTTTTTTTTTAATTATTATTTTTAAATAACTGTTTTCCATTTATATACATTTTAAAATGTAATTTATTTCTGAGTTTTCAAAGCTGATTTTTTTTAATCATTACGTCACACAATCCTTCAGAAATCATTCTAATATTCTGATTTGCTGCTTAAAATTGTATTATTATTATTATTATTATTATTATTATTTTGTAGAAATGTTTTCAGGTTTCTTTGAATAGAAAAAAAAATTATCTAAAATAGAATTTCTCTTTTTTATATACATTTTGTTTCATTATAAAGTCTTTATAATCATTTTCGATCAAAGCATCATCGCTAAATAAAAGTATTCATTTCTATAATTTCTTCTAATCTTTGGACCTTTCTATTCATCAAAGAAACCTGTACTCTACTCAACTGTTTCAAATACTGATGATAATAATAATAATACAAAAAACTGTTTTTTGAGCAGCAAATCATCACGTTAGAATGATTTCTGAAGGACCATGTGACACTGACTGGAGTAATGATGCTGAAAATGTAGCTTTGACCACAGGAATAAATTACATAAAAAAAATATTAGAGCATTCTAAAAACACTCCTGAAAATGAAATCAACAGAAAGCAAGAACACAGGGGACTAACAAAAGAGCAGTGGAGTGTTTGAACACCATCAAGATGGAAAGCGACAAAACTGCAGGTGATTCACAGATCTGCTCACTGAAGCCAGGTCTTGACCACAAACACAGCAGGTCATGACCCGTACGTGAGCGTGTGCGCATGTTTTGACAGCGCAACAGAATGCCAATCATAATGGGGACGACTAAAAAGGAAACTGAAGTGCACATCCTTGTGTGTCTACCGGAGTGGAATGAACTTTAGTCAAGCTGCATCACATCACAGTGCAGATACCCCTGTCCCAGAGAGGCTGACTGCATGCTGAGCTTATGGAAGATAAAGTTTGACAGTGGGACTTCTGATTGCGTCCCGCGCTGCTGTGTTGATACGCGTAGGAAGACAGGACAATGTAGAAAGCTAAATCAGGTTATGAGTTTCGAGGCCAGGACTGAAAACAGCAAAACTCCAGCTAAAGTAATTACTGAAGTTAACCAACAAAAGAAAATGCTGGTGCAATCCTCACAATGACAAGGAAAATGTTTTCTTCCAACACTACAAAGACCTGAGAAATTTCATTTTTCATTTGGAACATGCTGTCAGGGGTGAAATATAGCGTATGGGCGCAGGTATGGAGGTTTCTGTATCAGGTGGCATAAATAAAGACTGCTGTGGGCGGCACAGGATGCGGTCCATCCCCATATCTCATTCCTTAGCTTTCTGTTCAGTCATATTCAATGTCAAATACAACGCCGCTTTCAGGCTCTACCTGCGACGGAAGAAAGCGAAAGTGTGTGTGTTCCTTTGCCTTCAGGCTGCCTGGGAAACAAGCTCGGGTTGCTGTTGAGCGCTCAAGTACCTGTAGAGACTCACTAGAGGACGGAGAAACAAGAGAGAAGGTGAGAGAGAAAGAAATGTGGTAAAGACGAGTCCAGGAGCTGCCGAGTCTGACGGTTTCTGTCACAGTGCCCTTCTCTTAAGCAGCGAGAACATGGACAGATCCTCTCACTAAACGTGTCTGGTGAAAGACAGACTCTAAGGGCATTTTCACATCACATTTTTCCTTAAAAATACTTCAGAAATCAGATCTGGTGTGCGGTATTTTCTGTCGGCTGTTTAGAGGCTAAACTAGCAAGGTCTGATTTTTAAATCGTGTCTTTTCAGTGAATTTGTCAGATGAGTAAGCAAACAGGTCTGAATTGGTTTGTGATTAACTTCGAATCCATTTAGTAACTTGTGGTTCAGCTCTAATTGTTTCGTGGTTCAGTCTGAAACTAATTGTGATTCCAGCCAAATCTTCTGAATCATTCATGACTTAGTCCTCAGTTTGTGGTCCAGTCTGGTTCATGATTTGACCTGAATCGGGCTTGTGTTTAAGTCTAAATAAGTTCACGTCTTAGCCTAAATTGCTTTGTTGTTCAGCCTAAATCACTTTGTTATTCAGCCCAAATCGGTTCAAGATTCTGAATCAGATTGTGAATTGAGTCAGAATTGGATTTAAGTTAAATCTGAAACTCTTGGCAGTTTAAAATCAGCTCAATCATCTGAATTATATGGACAGTTCACCCATGCACTGAATCATTTTAAGCGGTTTTTCACTCTCTAAAACTGCTATTTACAATCAAACTAGTACATCTGATTTGCGATTGAACAGTTATTTTGAGACTGTTCTTTCAATAAATTTGTTAAACACATAATAAAAAGGTCTGAATTAATTTGTTATCTGTTTGTGACTTAGAATGTTAATGAAAAAGTTAACTTGGTTTGTGGTCAAGTCCGGTTTTGCGAATCAGTCCAAATAGTTTTATGATTTAGCCTGAATTGTTTTGTTGATTAGCCTCAAACACTTTGATATTCAGCCTGAATCGGTTCCAGATTCTGAATCAGATGGCAATTCAGGCTAAATCATTTTGTGATTCAGTTAGAATTGAATCATAGTTAAATAAGTATAAATCAGTTAGTTAGACTAAATCTAAATAATTTGGACAGTTCACCCAAGCACTGAATCATTTGGAGTGTTTTCTCACTCTTTAAAATGCTTATTTACAAGCAAAACTGAGATCTGACTTTTGAATGAATAATTATTTTGAATAAGTTTGTTAAGTGTAATCAAATAGGTCTGAATTAGTTTGTGATTCACTTTGAATCTGTTCATGACTTAGACCAAATCAATGTAACTTAGTTTGTGTTTCAGCCCTAATCATTTCCTGGTTCAGTCTGAAACTAACTGTGATTCAAATCAGTTTGTGGTTAATTCTGAATCATTCATGATTGATTTAAATCAGTTTGTGATCCAGTCTGGTTTGTGATTCAGCCAAATCGGTTTGTGATTCACTCCAAATAGGTTCATGATTCAGCCTGAATTGCTTTGCTGTTCAGCATATGTTACCTTGTTATTCAGCCCGAATCGGTTCAAGAATCAGAATCAGATCACAATTCACACTGAATCAGTTTGTAATTCAATCATAATTAGATCATGGTTAAATCAGTATAAATCAGTTCATGACTAAATCTGAATCATTTAGACAGTTCACTCATGCACTGAATCATTTGGAGCAGTTTCTTACTCTGTAAAACTGCTATTCTGAATCAAAACTACAGAGGTCTGATTTGTGAATGAATAATTCTTTATTCATTAAGAACTGTTCTTTTAAATACATTTGTTAAAACGTGTAATCAGATAAGTCTGCATTAGTTTGTGATCAATGTGAATTAGTTTGTGGTTTGGCCCTAAATGTGTTGTGGTTCTATAGAAACTAACTGTGATTCCAGCTGAATTAGATTGTGGTTCAATCTGAATCATTCATGATTCAGTCCAATCAGTTTGTGGTCCAGTCCGGTTCATCATTAGCCTGAATTTGTTTGTGATTCAGTCTAAACAGCTTTATGATTCAGCCTGAATCACTTTGTTGTTCAGCCCATATCAGTTCAAGATTCCGAATCAGACTGATTCAGTCAGAATTGGATCATGGTTAATTCTGAAACTACTGGCAGTTTAAATCAGTTCATGGCTGAATCTGAATCATTTGGACAGTTCACCTATGCACTAAATCATTTGGAGTGGTTTCTCAATCTTTAAAACTGCTATTTAGATACAAAACTGATGTATGAATTGCATACGAATAATTCTTTTGAGACTGTTCTTTTCAATAAATCTATTAAACATGTAACCAAAAGG
Organism: Cirrhinus molitorella; assembly: GCA_033026305.1. Taxonomy (NCBI): domain Eukaryota; kingdom Metazoa; phylum Chordata; class Actinopteri; order Cypriniformes; family Cyprinidae; genus Cirrhinus; species Cirrhinus molitorella. The sequence goes on along the minus strand of CM065131.1, from coordinate 30,519,672 downwards.
GCCTGAATGTGTTTGTGAATTAATTTGGGAATTGGTTTGAGAGCTAGTCCCAATTAGTTCATGGTCCAGTCTGAACAGTCCAAATAGGTTCATGATTCAGCCTGAATCACATCGTTGTTGTTCAGCCTGAATTGGTACAAGATTCCAGTACAGATTGCAATTCACACTGAATCGTCTCATGACTCAATTGGATCATGGTTAATTATTTGGACAATTTTATTCATTTTTATACATTTTATTCACAAACTACATCAAGTTTAGCACCTGCATGTGAACGACTCTGTACTGTAGGTAAAAGACATTTTCTGACCAAAAGAGTGTCAAAACCAAACACAAAAACATATACATCATACCATCGTAAAAACACCCTAAAAAGTCTTTATGCGCCGCCCACTGGAGAGGTTTTCTGTAAGCTTTGTTCTGTAATGAGTCCAAAAAGCAGACAGGGCATTATAATTGTGGATGTTTGGGACTTGTGTTTGGTGGCTGCTGATGAGCCCACAGGTCCAGACCTGTAGGCTCATCAAGGAAGAAAACATCATTAGCTTCATGCCGCAATAAAGAATCACTTTGATTTCCACATGAGGGTCATTTGCCACAGGGACAATTTGCTCCGGCAATACGAGAGGAAAAGAGAGAGATAGAACAGGAAAAAAACAAAGACTACTGTAAGTGCATGTAGGGCTGAAGTGACCTTATGAGAATTCAATCATGAACGGTCGTCGTGCCCAGAAATATCTTCTTCAATTAAACCACAGCAGCTCCTAGATTCTTATTTCCTGTCTACATCCACTTCCTCTTCTTTATCCCTATAGCGCGTCCCTTACTTTTGACTGAAATGAGCTTTTGAGCCCCTAAAGCGGTTGTTAAGCCAATGAAAAGATACAGTAATTAGCATAAATATACATCAAACATAAATACTGGGTAAAATAGTCCATTTTATCAATGCATTTCAGTATTAAATGTCTTATTAAATATAAATAATATAAAATATATTTAGAAGTGTTATTTACATCATAATATAATATTTTAAGTAATACATATTTTTCAAATTTAGAAATGTTTAGTTATAAAACCCAAGATGTGAAACAGACAGGTGAGCTAGTTAGTGTCTGGAGAACCTGGTTCATGCAGCAGAGACGGCAAGTGCTTTGACATTTCCAGATCCAAATGGGACACGATTCATGGATTTTCTTTCTCTATCCTGGTTTCTTTTCCTTTGGCCATGTCAACAGTTAGTAGGAAACTAGACATGATATTTATAGTCCTACTGCAGCCTTCAGGAGATCATCTCACTGTCTCTCTCCCTCTCTCTCGCTCTCCTCTTGGGCATTTCAACTCTCAAAAGAGAGAGACGATATACAAACAAATGTGTGTGTGTGAACTCACCCTCAGGATGTTTTGAAAAATCATGCCATGAAATACTCAATTGAGCGAGTGAACCTCTATAGGGATGCATCTAATCCATATCTTTCAGCATTAATAAGCAACAAAATGCAGTTCAAATACAATTTCTTGACAGATTGCAAACCACACTGGTGCTTTTTGCAGGAGTTTTGCCAGGTGTGAAAAAATACATTTGATTTAAGCAATTAAAAACAACTTAAAGTGGGCGATTCTTGGCCAGAATAGATCCGCTCTGTGAGACTAACAGGAACATGACAATGCAATCATTTAGGTACATCTGGAAAGTAATTCTGTATGTGTTTCAACAGCAAACTGAAGCTTTTTTTTTTTCTTTTTCTTTTTCTGAATGTAGACAAGACATCAGTAATTTTCTTATTTCAGATATCATGTCCCATCAGATAGAACCGCTCAAGCTTAACAAGCCTTTTACATAAACCATAAGAGTAAAATACAAAATCATTCCTTTCATAAATAACACATTTTTGAACATTTTGTCTCAGATGTATTTCTTCCACTCTGCAATAAATGTGCGTGGTTTTATTTAGTTATGAGTAGCGTTTACTAAATCAAGCATCACTATTGCTATTACTCATATTTTAGGTCAGTGATTTGAAAAAACTTAAAACTTAAACTATTAAACTCCAGAGTGCAACTCGTTCTGAAGACTTTACAATTTTCACCTGACAGACAATAAACAAGATGGAAAACTCCCACAGATTTACACTGCAGGAGGATCCCGACTCATAGAACAATAGCACAGACACTTAAAAGGATAGTTCACCCAAAAACATGTCGTTCCAAACCCGTAAGACCTTCGATCATGTTCGGAACACAGTTTGAGAGTACAGTATCTCACAGAAGTGAGTACACCCCTCACATGTTTGTTAATATTTTATTATATCTTTTTATGTAAAATAGTGAGTGTACAGCTTGTATAACAGTGTAAATTTGCTGTCCCCTCAAAATAACTCAACACACAGCCATTAATGTCTAAACCGCTGGCCACAAAAGTGAGTACACCACTAAGTGAAAATGTGACTTGTTAGTGTTACAGGGTCTCAGGTGTGAATAGGAAGCAGGTGTGTTAAATTTGTTGTTATCGCTCTCACACTGGTCACTAGAAATTCAACATGGCACCTCATGGTAAAGAATTCTCTGAGGATCTGAAAAAAAAAAGAACTGTTGCTCTACATAAAGATGGTGTAGGCTATAAGAAGATTGCCAAGACCCTGAAACTGAGCTGCAGCACGGTGGCCAAGACCATACAGCGGTTTAACAGGACAGGTTCCACTCAGAACAGGCCTTGCCATGGTCAACCAAAGAGGTTGAGTGCACATGCTCAGTGTCATATCCAAAGACTGTGTTTGGGAAATGAAGGGATGGGGGGGTCAGCCTGTCAGTGCTCAGACCATATGCCGCACACTGCATCAAATTGGTCCCAGAAGGAAGCCTTTTCTAAAGATGATGCACAAGAAAGCCCGCAAACAGTTTGCTGAAGACAAGCAGACTAAGGAAATTGATTACTGGAACTATGTCCTGTTGTCTGATGAGACCAAGATCAACTTATTTGGTTCAGATGGTGTCAAGATTTTGTGTGTCTTACCTACAGTCAAGCATGGTGGTGGGAGTGTCATGATTTGGGGCTGCATGAGTACTGTTACATACTGAAGCAGAGCATGATCCCCTCCCTTTGTGGGACTAGGCCGCAGGGCAGTATTCCAACATGAAAACGATCCCAAACACACCTCCAAGACGACCACCACCTTGCTAAAGAAGCTGAGGGTAAAGGTAAGGGACTGGCCAAGCATGTATCTAGACCTAAACCCTATTGAGCATCTGTGGGGCATCCTCAATCCACCAGCTCAGTGATGTCATCATGGAGGAGTGGACTCCAGTGGCAACCTGTGAAGCTCTGGTCAACTCCATGCCCAAGAGGGTTAAGGCAGTGCTGGAAAATAATGGTGGCCACACAACAATTTGGGCATTTTCACTTAGGAGTGTACTCACTTTTGTGGCCAGATGTTTAGACATTAATGGCTGTGTGTTCAGTTATTTTGAGGGGACAGCAAAATTACACTGTTATACAAGCTGTACACTCACTAATTTACGTTGTAATTTCTTCAGTTGTGTCACATGAAAAGATATAATAAAATATTTACAAAAATGTGAGGGGTGCACTCACTTTCTGTGAGACACTATTTTTAATGAATTCTGAGAGTTTTCTTACCCTACATAGACAGCACAACTACCACATGCAAGGCCCAAAAAGGTAGCAAGGTCATTGTTAAAAATAGTTCATGTGACATCAGTGGTTCAACTGTAATGCTATGAAGCTACAATGATCATTTTTGTGCTTTAATCAACTATTTCTGTGTCAGGCTTCATTTTGAATAAAGTCATTATTTTCTTTTCTTTACGTACCAAAAGTATTCTCGTAGCATCATAACATTACGGTTGAACCACTGATGTCACATGAACTTTAACAATGTACTTACTACCTTTCTGGGCCTTGAACGTGTCAGTTGTGTTGCTGTCTAGGTCAGAAAGCTTTCGGATTTCTTAACAAATATCTTAATTTGTGTTCTGAAGATGAACAGAGGTCTTTGGATCAACATGAGGGTAAGTAATTAATGACACAATTTTCATTTATAGGTGAACTAAACCTTTAATTATTCTCCCCATGATCCAATTGCGTTTTTACAACTGAGAACGTTCACAAATGTCCCTATAGTGAGATTTTGTCAAATTTAGCTCTTTCTGAGGACAAATCCCTCACTAAAGTACATCCACACACATGGTTCAGTCAAAGGACACCTCCACAACAACTTCAAAGGAAAGACAGTGTGTGTGTGTCCGTGCCTGTAGAGGCCACCTGCTCAGTCACCGATGCTGAAAGCAGTCTGGGATTAGAGGAGACACACACACAGAGTCCAAAGACAACGCTTTTCATGTTCGCATGTGTGTGGAATACCACTAAGAGCACTGCAGAGTCTTATTTTCCATCCTCAAAGACGCAGAGACAGAGGTGCGTAAAAGCAGACGTCTTTATTCAAAGAGAGAGCACATCAAAACAGTGGAGTCACGGGGAAATCTCAGATGGGCTTGAGTGATCAGACTAATGCACAGACTCTATTACGAACTTGCAACAATCAGCGCAGCCTTTGAACCTCCGTCCCATTACAGGACGTGCATCGTATCAAAAACGCTGCGGCATTTACCGCTCGATAAAAGAGCGGGATGGCGTTTAGACTGTGTGTTGCGTGTACCTTTAGTGCTGAGGGTTTTAGACGTCAGCTCCAGGGTGTTCAGCGTCTCGGTGCCGATATTCTCCAGGGTGATGGTCAGCTGCTGCGTCTCTCCATTAAACAGCTGCAGGGACACGCTGGTGGACAAGTCTTCGCTGGACAGATGAGCCGACCTGGACAAAGACAAAAAATACAAAGAATAAAATCATTAAATGTTCAGTAGAGGTTTAAATAATTGCATTGACAACAATTCATCTGTGATTCTAAATGCATGGATTTAAAAAGTTTTGAAAGGACAGTTCTCACCCTCATGTCTTTTCAAACCTGTAAGACTTTCAGTCATCTTTAGAATACAAATTAAGATATTTTTGATGAAATCCGAGAGCTTCTGACCCTGCATAGAGAGCTACGCAGAAATGTAGTAAAGACATCGATAAAATAGTCCATGCGATATCAGTGGTTCAACCTTAATGAAGCTCTGAGAATACTTTATGTGTGCAAGGAAAACAAAAATAACAACTTATTATTCAATAATTTCTTCTCTTCCCTGTCAGTCTTCGATGCACATTCACAAGACATGAGGGTGAGTAAATAATGACAGAATTTGGATTTTCTCTTCAAAGACATGCTGAGGACACAAATGTAAATGTAGGGACAATTGACGAAACACTCAAAAATGTTGTTATAGACAAGCACTTCTTGATTGCTTTGGATAATAATCTAAGAATTTCAGAATGTACACCTGTGGAGAAAAGTGGCTGCTGAATAAATACATTTAAAACACAGGGTATTATTATAGTAATTATAATCAATTATTAATTTGCATATTCATCAGATTGAAAGCGCATTCTCAGCCTTCACACCCTGATGTTCTAAATAAAAATGAAATAAAATAAGTAAATAAACAAGTAATTAAGTAAATAAGAAATAAATGTGTAAATAAGTAATTAAACGAATAAGTAAATATGTAAATAAACAAATGAATATGCAACTTACTAAGTAAATTAATAAACAAGCAAGTAGCAGCATAAACACACACACACACACACACACACACACACACACACACACATACATACATATATATATATATATATATATATATATATATACACACATGTACATATATATATATATATAGTGGTGGCCAAAATTATTAGAACACTAGTATTTTCACAGGCTAAAAAAAAAAGGTTTTAAGTCAGTTATTTCTATCTCTTGCTTTAGTGTGTCAAATATCAGTTTACATTTCCAAACCATTGCCATTTATTTGTAATAATCCAGTAAAATTTGTGTGTGCACAAAAAGTCTGACAACAGCCAGTGCTCCACTCAGAGATCTGATCTCATCATCATCCAGTCTGTCTGGAATGACATGAAGAAACAAAACAAACTGAGACAGACTAAATTCAGAAGAACTGTGGCAACATCTCCAAGATGCTTCAGGAGACCTTGTTCTGGATTTAGTCTATCTCAGTTTGCTCTGTTTCTTCATATCATTCCAGACAGACTGGATGTTGATGAGATCAGATCTCTGTGTGGAGCACTGGCTGTTGTCAGACTCCTTGTGCAAACAAAAATCTCAATGGGTTATTACAATTAATGGCAAAAAGAATGTTTGGAAATGTAAACTGATATTTCCTGCTGACACAGGAAAAAGATAGAAATAACTGACTATTTTTATCTGCTAAAAATACCAGTTTTCCAATAACTGTGTGTGTGTGTGTGTGTGTGTGTGTGTGTGTGTATATACAGTTGAAGTCAAAAGTTTACATACACATTGCAGAATTTGCAAAATGTTAATTATTTTACCAAAATAAGAAGGATCATACAGAGGGATTTTTTTTACTACTGACCTGAATAAGATATTTCACATAAAAGATGTTTACATATAGTCCACAAGAGAAAATAATAGTTGAATGTATAAAAATAACCCTGTTCAAAAGTTTACATACATTTGATTCATAATACTGCGTTGTTACATGAATGATCCACAGTCCCATGTTTGTTCTGAACAGTTAAACTGCCCACTGTAAAATATAAATTCCTTGTTTTTTTCAGCATTTTTGTGTATTTGAACCCTTTCCAACGATGACGTATGATTTTGAGATCCATCTTTTCACACTGAGGACAACTGAGGGACTCATATTCAACTATTACAGAAGGCTCAAACACTCACTGATGATCCAGAAGGAAACACGATCAGTGAAAAATTTAACTTATTTTGTCTTCTGGAAAATATGCAAGTATCTTCTGTAGCTTCTGAAGGGCAGTACTAAATGAACAAAATACAATATTTATGCAAAATAAGAAAAAGGTACACATCTTCATTCTGTTCAAAAGTTTTCACTGCCGGCTCTTAATGTATTGTGTTTCCTTCTGAAGCGGCAGTGAGCGTTTGAACCTTGTGTAATTGTTGTATATGAGTCCCTCAGTTGTTCTCAGTGTGAAAAGATGGATCTCAAAATCATACAGTCATTGTTGGAAAGGGTTCAAATACACAAATGCTGAAAAACCAAAGATTTTATAGGACCTGGAGGAAAGCAGGCAGTTTAACTGTTCAGAACAAACATGGGACTCATGAACAACTGTAGCTTCTGAAGGGCAGTACTAAATGAAAAAAATATATTTAGGCAAAATAAGAAAAATTCACACAAAGTTTACACTCCCAGCTCATAATGCATAGTTTTTCCTTCTGAAGCATCAGTGAACATTTGAACCTTCTGTAATAGTTGCAACTTTTGAACAGGGTGATATTTATAATTTCAACTATTATTTTCTCTTGTGGACTATACGTAAATGTCTTTTATGTGAAATATCTATCTATCTATCTATCTATATATCTATCTGTATATCTATCTATATCTATCTATATCTCTATATATATATATATATACACACAGGGGTTGGACAATGAAACTGAAACACTTGGTTTTAGACCACAATTAGTACGGTGTTGGTCCTCCTTTTGTGGCTAATACAGCATCATTTTGTTTTGGGATTGACAAATACATGTCATGCACAGTAGCCAGAGGGATTTTAAGCCATTCCTTTTATAGAACAGTGGCCAGGTCACTATGTGATTCTGGTGTAGGAAAACGTTTCCTGACTCGCTCCTCCAAAACATCCCAAAGTGCCTCAATGATATTCAGATCTGGTGACTGTGCAGGCCATGAGAGATGTTCAACTTTACTTTCATGTTCATCAAACCTCTCTGTCACCAGTCTTGCTGTGTGTATTAGTGCATTATCATCCTTATACATGGCACCACCTTAAGGGTACAGTGTCTGAACCACTGAGTGCACATAGTCAACCTTCACACTTTGCTCTTACTGGTGGAATGTGCAATAAGTGAAGATTGGCCACCAGGCTGCGCAAATGAAACCTCCAACACTATTTTGGCCAACGAAATTGGTGTTTCAGTTTCATTGTCCAACCCCTGTGTGTATATATATTTTTATTTACATATACATATATATATATATATATATATATATATATATATATATATATATATACACACACATATATATATATATATATATATATATATATATATATACACACATATATATATATATATATATATATATATATATATATATATACACATATATATTTGCACCCCAAGCTCAAAATCTTGCTAAATGTACTTGTTGGTCTGGCTACTGCACACCCTAGAGGATTTTTGTAAAGACCAGCCAATGGCAATGTCAATAAGGTCAATGGCTATTTTAATTGAAAGGTGGAACGTTCTTTCCTACAGCCGCTTTTCAATTAAAAGAGTCAATCGCCTTATTAGGGCTTCACCTTAGTGATTTCTCATGTGGATTTCCTCCTTATATCCCCTCTAGTTTAGCAATGGCATCTAGTTAAAAAAGATGTCCAAAAGCATGCTGCAAAATTCAGATTTATCATTATAAAATTAAGGAACCCCCTGAGGCTTGAGAAAAACCCTTAAAATAAATAGTCCATTAAAAAAAGTGTGCTGCCAATGTTCTATTCCATCAATTTCCCCTCATTCGCTTTGTTTGTTCCATTCAGGGTGCCTAAACAACCTTTACTCAATCGGTTAAAAGTTTTCGCCCGTTTTTCATGTCTTAGCGCTGTGGTGTTTTTGTCTAAGAGCATTTAGACTGATGTTTGGCTCTAAAAACCTCTTCCGAGAAGTTTAGAAGAAAGTGAAAGAATGAAAAATGAGTGTAGACGGTTAGAAAAGAGTGTTCCATGGTAGTTTTCTAACATTTAAGTAGTTTTCTAGACTGTAAGTTCTTCTGTAAGGTAAAAATGAACTGCAAAAAGGCCAAAACAGTTTGTCAAAAACATTTCATAAATTAGATTTTAAAAACTGTCGCTTTCAGGAGGGTAAATGCAATGCTTATGCACATTCTAGAGTAAATAAACTATGAAAAAGAAAACAAAGACAGGGCTTACATTTTTACGGATTCTCCATTCATTTTTATGAGTGGTTCGTCTCCACCCTCTTATGATGTCTCTGACCCAAGCTTTATTCCTGCAAAGCCTCACTAAACAAACCAATTTCATTTCATTTCATTCTGAATGTCATTTCAGACTGACTCATTCAAGTTGAAGAATAATATTTTTAATGTACTTGAGAATGAATGTGTTTACAGCAGCCTCTGCAGAGCTAAATATGATTAAAATGACTGACAATCCTGTCAAATGGAATATAAGGCTGTGAATGTATGCATGTGTGTAGGCCTATAAAGAATTACAGTAATTAGCTCTGGGTGCTCTGGAATCGTCCAAAGTCTTCAGCCTGCCAAAATTTTCTCAAACAACCCATATTAAAGAAGAAGTGAAAAAGAGGGGAAGGAAAGAAAGAGTATTTTGCAGCAATTGCATAAAAGTGTGCAAAATGGTTTTCGTGCTAACATTCAGACGGACAAATTTACGAAAGATTGTAAACTTGTTGTGTCAACAGGGTAGCTGCAGACCTTCATTTAAATTTAAAGGGCACCCAGTGTGTTAAAGCTTGTATGTCTCTTACTGAAATATGTAGCAGAAAACATTATTTAAAAAATCCACATCGTTTTATACATATTTTGGGCTATGGGGGCACTATTTCAATGAAGTGGCTGCACTCAGTGAGCCACTGCTGCTAACTGTTGTTATTTTTACCACAGCACAACTTGGAAAATAAAATGCTGATACAATGCCATATTGTGCAGCTTTTGGTTAGAATTTTCAGTTGAAGAGCAACAAGAGAAGCGAAGTCTTCCCTGCTTTTTCTAGCAATAAGAAGAGGAGAAAAGAATGAGAAGATGCCTGTGGAAGAATAAAACTTCCTAAAGACCTGCGTCTTTGTTCTCTCCACTTTACCCTTAATGCCTCTGAGGCTTTTAGTAAACCACAGCTACTGAAAGAGCTTACAAACTGCAGAGACAAGAAACGCTAGAGGCCATCCTGGCAGGATGTAAATAGCAGAAATCTTAAATGGGTCTTCTATGTATTTCAGTAAGAGACTAATTTATGTTATAATTAAGCCATGCATGTCACAATACCCAGATTGTTTTTTGATCATTTATGCTAGAGTATGCATGCACAGTAGCTGGACCAGCATAAAAAATACATCTTATCCACATGATTTGAACTGAAGCAGTAAAAAAATGAAAAGCATAAACAAGTGTCAAAGTAGTCCATATCATTTATGAGCTATTTTCAAAGTCTCTTGAAGTTTTTACACTAAAGTTTTTGTGAGAAACAGACAAAATTGAAACTCTAATCCAAACACTCTTAAAAATAAAGGTTCCTTACTGGCATTGATGGTTCCATGAAGGACCTTAAACATCCATGGAACCTTTCAAATGCAGAAAAGGTTCTTAATAGTCGAAAAATTGTGTAAGAAGTGTAAGGTTCTTTGGGGAACAAAAAATGGTTCTTCTATGGCATCACTGCAAAAACACCCTTCTGGAACCTTTATTTTTAAGAGTGTATGATGACATTTTTTGTGTTTTGCTTTTCAAAACAAAGAAAAAAAGTATCGCACAAGATTCTGGTCAGATGTTTGTGGATCACGTTGATGTGTTAAATCCACTTGCTCTGCTCAGAAACCTGTGTAAACTGGTAAATTGACAATAAATATCCACCAAAAATGGATGACTAAGAAAAAACATCTGTGAGGTTTAGCAGATCATCTATATCTACATCAGGGCTCGCAAAATGTAAAAATCTCTGGTAGCCCTTCGGGCAGGTACTCTTTAGATTTTGGTAGCCTGAAAAATAATTTAACTAGCCCAAAAAAAAAAAAAAAAACTTTTTAAAAAAATATAGAAAATCAGATAGGAGTCTAAATGTCAATGAAAAATATTTTAGAAGGAGAAGGAATTTTATTTTGCTATTTACAGTGTATCTGAAGAATTTTTAAATATCAATTTAAGGCAATTTATGACCCTTTTTAAGAGCTGCACAAGTGAAATGAACAGTATGAGTGGGGTTGGACAATGTATGGTAGCATATTGAGCCATGAAATTATGATTTACAGTCCAGATACAGGTTTTCACAAAAACCAAATAACAGCATTTTAGCCTTTATACCATATTAAAAATCCTAATTGTTTAGATATTTTTAGAAGGCACATTAACTTTTTTCACATTTACAACTCTATGTGTTTGCTGCATAAAAAACATGGGTCGATATTTGCAATAATCTGACCAAAAATGATTGGAAATGCAAATTCATTCTCTGCCACGAGTTGGCGCTTTAGGAGTGCTGAAATATTACCGTTTCCATAGAAACGGCTGTACACAAAGCAGCGCCGCGCTCATTAACACTGTTTTATCAGGCTTACCACACATTTTACAAGATTAGATTTTGTCAGTGGTGCTCAAGATCTGCAACACATTCGCCATCGTCCTCAGTCATCTCTCCTTACTCTGTTTATGTGGTAAGTGAAATTTTATGTACTGTAATTTTAACTACAAACTAACCATGCCCCTTTAGCGACTCCCGAGAACGCGTTATTCGTTTTCTGTGCCTTTTCGAGTACGGATTTGCTTGAGGGTTTGCACTTGCGTCACGGTTTAGTCAGTTACCTGGATGCACGGCCATATTGGAGATACTCCGATGTAAACACCATGGATTGCATGGTTAATGTACTACTGAATACGCTGTTCTGCTAATTTATGCTGTCTAAGCCATGGAAAAACATGTGGAAGCTGCTAAATCATATAGAGAGGGACTTAGTAATCAAGAAAGGGCAAAATATTTTGACAAACTAAAGTTAATAGGTGGTGAAGATACGTACGAGAATTATTAATGAAAATATTAGCCTAATATTTCACCTACCTGACCGGAAACAAACACGGCTGCAGCGTGGCAGTATCTAGGGATTGAACAGTGTGTGTGTGAAGTGAATCCCTACTTACTGTTCCCTCTGCTGTTATAATGTACAGGGCTCGCAAAATCGCTAGCCCGACGTCCCGGGGCTATTGTGTTTTCCAGTCGGGCTACCAAAATTTTTCACCACCCTGCCCGACGGGCTATCTTAAAGTAAAGGGCTCCTGCAGGTCCTTAAATACTCCTCAGTTTAGTTGTATTAAATTGAAGGCCATAAAAAAACTCAATAACGTATTGAATTTTTTTTACGAATAACGCGTTCTCGGGAGTCGCTAAAGGGGCATGGTTAGTTTGTAGTTAAAATTACAGTACATAAAATTTCACTTACCACATAAACAGAGTAAGGAGAGATGACTGAGGACGATGGCGAATGTGTTGCAGATCTTGAGCACCACTGACAAAATCTAATCTTGTAAAATGTGTGGTAAGTACTGCCGCTCCATAGTAAACACAGAGTACGCTTGATCGCGAAACTTGAAAGTGAAAGTAAAAAGCGAGCGCACATTCAAAATCGCTTTCAATGCCCCGCAAATTAATAGTGGCTCCTTAATGCCCAAAATTTATATACAGTATAATCACCCAACAATATAATTGTGAGAGAAAGCACTGCTATATATATATATATATATTTTTTTTTCTTCCATCTCTGTAATACCGGTCATTACCTTTCCAAACACTATTCCGATTCAGACACAATTTTATTATATAGTTATTTTTTTATTAGTTATTTATTTGTTTTTTACATTTATTTAGATTCATATAAACACATCCGTTACCTAAACAAAGTTTCACCTGCAAAAAAAAAAAAAGCATAGACAGCGACGCAACTGACACGTTCAAGGCCCAGAAAGGTAGTAAGGACATCCTTAAATGTTATGAATATCCCTAAACCTTAATGTTGTGAAGCTACAAGAATACTTTTCGTGCACAAAGAAAACAAAATTAACGACTTTATTCAACAATTTCTTCTCCTCCATGACTATCCTCGACGTGGGTATTTTTTTGTCCCAATGCCCTTACTACCTTTCTGGGCCATTTAAAGTTTTCACTTGCATTGCTGTCTATACAGGGTCAGAAAGCTCTCAGATTTCATCAGAAATATCTTAATTTGTGTTCCAAAGATGAATGAAGGTCTTACAGGTTTGAAACAACATGAAAGTAAGCAATTAATGACAGCCTTTTCATTTTTGGGTAAACTATCCCTTTAACAATCTTTTATATGTTTCGAAGAACCAACAACATGAAGTTTGCGGCAAAACTTTGCTACCTGGTAGGCTGATAAAAACCTCTGCAATCCTGACTCCCAAAACCTGCCAACAGCAGCCAGCCAATCACAACAGACTCTCTGCCAGCACTTTATTTTTGTGTGCAATATGCATCAGGCAGTCCGTGGGCTTTCCATGAGCAATCGGGCATGCTGTCTGAGCTGAGAATAACCACCTGAACGCTTCCTCTGATTTGTGACAGCGCTGAGCAAAGTGACATCTCCATAAAACTGCAGGCTACAGCAACTAAAACATCCTAGAAGAATGTGATCTAATTAAATCGCCTTACTGTTTATTTTCATTTTACATTATGAAGAAGAAAAGCGTGTAAACCTTGGTAAGGATGTGCAGAGCTGCAGTCGTGGGAGCGATGGCACCACCTCCACCATACAGCCGCTGCTCTTCACCCCCACCAGACCCTCCAGAAGACAGTCGCTGCTCACCCCGAACACAGACGTGTGATATCCTGCAATATTAGTAAAAATCACATTTTAAAAACGTTCCATAATAACAGACCGAGCTAATGATCTGAAGGCAATTAGAGCTCATTAAAGTCCTCTGAAACATGCGTATGATTTGTAGACGTTAAGAACTGCTGGAATGGCCGTAAAGCAGGGATCAATGAGTTTATCCTGTTTTAATGAGAGGATATTTAGCTGGTTTATTCAAGCAGGGAAACGCCGGACTTGTTTTTCAGTTTAAAGCTGACTTGATTTCTGCATTATTACACCATTATGGTGCAGAATAAATGTGCAGTAGAAACTCGTTTCTCGTTTTATAAGAGAATAATCACTGGTCCGGTCGGTTTTTAGTATTGATGTAGTCAAAATTAACCTATTGACCTACAATTTAATATAAACACTCTATTAACTCAGTATTTACTCAATAATATTTACTGCACATTACACTATAAAAAAAAAAATATATATACATATTCATGAGCTAAACGATTTCCAATCAATAAAAATCCCATCCCATTTCCTGCTGAATAATCAGTTTCAGTTTCCATTACAGAAGTTAAATTGCAGTTTCGTCTTGCGTTTAAGGTGTTGCGAAGCTCACCGTTGATTGTGATGTTGCCTGCGGTGCGAGGAACTCCAACCAGAGTAACCGGATAAAGGCCAGACTCCGCCGGCAGAGACAAAGCAGCAGGAAGAGACTCAAAATCTACACCTGATGTCAACAGACCCTGATGAGCACAAACACACAAAATACACAGCGGTCAGTATATAGCAGAATTATTTGTTTTATATATAATGGCAGTTTATGCTCTGCTTAATAACTCTTTTTGTGTTCCATGTAAAAAAGGAAATAAGGGTGAGTGATTACTGACAAACCTTTGAATGAATGTTATTACTTTTAGTTTAATATCAATTAAATAAAAAAATTATTATTACTACTACTAATATTAATAATGCTGAAATAAATATAAAAATAATATAACCAAAAAATTAAATAAATAAAATTATATTAAAATAAATATAAAAAAATAAAAGTTAAAACATGTAAAATAATACAAATAAATAAAAAAGTAAAATAAATTTTAAAAAAATATTTTAAATAAACAAAATTTTAAATAAAATAAACAAATAAATAAAAAGTCTATTTAAAAATGAAACAGTTAACAAATAAACAAAACAACAATAAATACATAAGTAAAATAAATAAATAAAATAAAAAATACATTTAAAATAAGTAAAATTAAAATTAAATAAATATATATTTTTAAAACTTTAAAAATAAATAAAACACCTTATATGAATAGAATATCTTACAATAAATAAATAAATAAATATATAAAAACAACAAAAATACATTCAAAATTAAAATAAATGTAAAAAAATAATTTATAATAAACAAAAAAATAATAATTGAAAACATGTAAAATAACAATAAATGAAAATAAAAAAAAATAATAAAATATTAAAAATATATATTTTAAATAAACAAAATGTAAAATTAAATAAATAAAAAAACAATTTAAAAATTAAACATTTAATAAATAAATAAAACAACAATAAATACATAAGTAAACAAATAAATAAAATTAAAAATACATTTAAAATAAATAAAATTAAAATAAAATAAATGTATAAAATAATTTAAAACAAACACAATTAAAAAGAAAAATAAACAAACAAGAAATCTATTAAAAAAATAAACAATTTATATATAAATAAAACTCCTTATGAATAAAACAACTCACAATAAATAAATATATAAAATTGCAAAAAAAAACATTCAAAATGAAAATGTAAAAAACAAAATTTATAATAAACTAAATAAAATCAATACACATAAAACATTATTTAAAAATAAGAAGAAAATTTATAAAAAAAAAATAAATAAATATAATACATAAATAAACAAATAAATATAATAAATAAAAAAGTAATTTAAAAATACATTTAAAGTACATAACATTAAATAAAAATAAATGTAAGAAATAATTTAAAATAAACAAAATATAAAATAAAAATAAGTAAATATAAAAAAATTATAAATATATAAAACAACTTACAATAAATAGGTATATATATATATATATATATATATATATATATATATAGTTTAGAAATAACAATTAAAATAAATTTAAAAATAATTTAAAATAAACAATTTAAAATAAAAATACATCTAAAAATAAACAATTTATAAATAAAACAATTTAGAATGAACGAATGACTTGAATGAATGAATGAATGAATGAATGAAAGAACAAACATACAAATAAATAAATAAATAAATAAATAAATCTTAACACTGTGGAAAACAGCCTGTATTTCATTGCTAGTTCGGCATATTGTTAATAATAATGCACTGCCGCTCAGCAATTGTGTTTAAAATGTTCCCTTTCTCTTGACTTGTGGTGTTTTCTCACAAAAGGAAAAAACGCAATTAAAAAAGCAGATTAAATGCAAAACAAATGCAGCCACCAACGGCTTTTCAAGGACGGAATCAGAACGTCATGCGCATGTGGATGTTATTAAAAGATAAAACGTACGCACACAAAACAAATCATTCAATGTCCACGGAGCAAAAAGGTGACGATTAACATAAATGCCACGTGACATTTCCACAAGCCAGCACTTCAGTTAACACAGAAAAAAATCATATATTTACCAGATACAGCAAGCATACATAATAAAAACCTAGCAGCAAATATTTAGTTTGTCATTTTATTATAAATGCATAAATACAGATTTATGGTCTTTTATGCTAGTTTTTGTCTTAGTGTGTGTTAACGGCAACAGCAGGTAAATAAAGTGATGCAGAAACAAAGCAGATTGAAAAGACAGAAATAGACAAACGAAAAACAACTGGTGACAAAATGGTTGAATTTTTTTTTTTTTGGTTTTCTTTCTCATTTTTTTTTTTTTTTTTACTCCAAACATCACATAATCAATCATCGTGATATCCATCTGATATGGAGGAGATGAAATCACTCCCAGCATGCTCTCCCCATTACCCACGGAGAAAATTGCTCTTGTTCACAGCACTACAGAGAAAGGAAACAGCGTTAGCAGAATCACAGTGGCAGATGAGAGCGAGAGACAGAGACAGATTGAAAACGAGACGCTTACACCTTCGTCGTGGAGGTGAGGGACGATTATTACCGTGCGCCGAGAAGTCGAGTTACTCTCCGCCGAGAGTTTTCCCGCTTTCTATTCATACACGAGACATCATTCAGACTCCACCAAATCTGCTTTATGGGATTTTTATCATATTAGCCTGAATGAAACCATTAAACTCTGGACTCGACAGGAAAGGATCAAGAACTTTCAATTTCTCCTGATATTCGATCCATGAAACTGTATGTCTGTCCAAAGAAAACATAACATAGGACTTTAAATTCAAGCCATTTTACTTCACATGACATTTGAAGTCAAACTAGCTCTGAAGGCTAGTTGTAATTTGTAATACTTTACAGGTAGTAAGTAAAACCTCATATTATGTGGAGGGTCTCAGTATTTTATAAGCCGTATTTTTTAAATAACTCATTTGCATTTCTTTCTTGAAAAGGTTAATTAGCTCGACAGCTAATGCTAACCATCTATTCTTTTCTTTTCTTTTCTGGTCTGGATGTCAAACGGCAGACTTTCATCGGCTGCTACAAAGACCCTCTGGAAATATTTGCTCTTTGTGAGTCTTTTTTTCCTTGTTCCACCAGACAAAAATGATACAAGCCATTTTCAAACGCACTGGAACATAATCACAGGCACTTAATTAAACCGAGAGTGAATGAAATTAATACCTAGAAGAGAAATGTTTTCAAAGCAGTTTCACGAGCTGACATTAAAAATAAGAGATGCTTCTGAAGGCATTCATTATATTTTAGATTTGTTTTTCTATAATTATTATAGGTAATTATATTTAAATGAAGAGATGAATATACATATATATAAAAATATATTTGATAAAATATTATATATATATATATATATATATATATATATATATATATATAAATGAATATATGATTAAATATATATGTAACAAATATTTAAATATAATTAATTATATTAATATAAAATACAATTTTATCTCAACAAATATACATATTTAAATATCTTTGATACATATATCACAAATATTTAAGTATAATTTTAGTTTAAATATTTATTGTATTTTTAATCATTTTCATTATTTGTATTATTTTTGTGTGTATACATAAACAAAAAAAATAGATAAATCACAGAATCACAGTGGCAGATGAGAGCAAGAGACAGAGACAGATTGAAAACGAGACGCTTACACCTTCGTCGTGGAGGTGAGGGACGATTATTACCGTGCGCCGAGAAGTCGAGTTACTCTCCGCCGAGAGTTTTATATCACAAATATTTAAGTATAATTTTAGTTTAAATATTTATTGTATTTTTAATCATTTTCATTATTTGTATTATTTTTGTGTGTATACATAAACAAAAAAAATAAATAAATAAAAAATTATATATATATATATACACATATACACATTACCGTTCAAAAGTTTGGGGTCAGTAAGACTTGCAATTTTTTTTTTAATGAAGTCAAGGCTGCATTTATTTTATCAAAAATACAGAAAATAAACTGTAATATTACAAAATGTTATCACAATAGAAAATAATGTTTTTTATTTTCATATACTTTAAAATATAATTTATTCCTGTGCTGCAATGCAGATTTTTCATCAGCTGTTACTCAGTTTCCCAGGCTTAAGTGTCACATGATCTCTCAGAAATCATTCTGATATTCCGAATTATTAGTAGAATTATCAGTTTTGGAAACAGTTGTGCCGCCAATGTTTTTTTTTTTTTTTTGAACCTGTATTTTTTTCTTTCAAGAACAACATTTATTCAAACTATAAATCTTTTCTAGCAATGTAAATCTATTATGTCACTTTTTATTAATGTAACAATTTATTCATTTCTTTAAAAAAAAAAAGAATGAATAAACATTTACTGACCCCAAACTTTTGAACAGTAGTGTATATATTAATAAATATATATTTAAATAATAAATAATTTTAATTTAGATATTTATTATATATTTTATATTTATTTTATTATTTGTGTGTGTGTGTGTGTGTGTGTGTGTGTGTATGTTTATTAATATTAATATATATTAATATAATTTGTATTATTTAGTAAGCATTAACAAATATTTCAATATTAAATGAAATATGCCTATGGACGAATATAGGCATAAATATATTAAATATTTCGATATGTTTTATATTTTATATATTTTTATTTTATTGATTTTATTACTACTAGGCCTGTAAATGCATTTCAATTATGAAATGTTTTTATTGATTTTAAGTATTTAGCAGTATTTATTACATAATATTAAAATGTAATATAATGTCTTATATTTTACCATTTTATTTTATTATTTGTTATATAAACATACATACATATATATATATATATATATATATATATATGTAATAAAGATAAAATGATTTTAAAATATTACAAATTATTTTTTATTATTTATTATTGTATGTAATTATAAAATAAGTAATAAACTAATTACAATATCAAATACATACACACACATATATATATATATAATTACAAATAATAATATATAATAAAATATATAAAATGTATATGTTTTTTGTATTTATAATATATTAAATGCTACCTATTATATAACATAAATACATATACTATAAAATACATATATATTTTTATATAATAAATAATACAATAACATTTTAAAAAGAATAATAAATACTGCTAAATAATTATTACAAATGTAACAAAAATGAATAATTAAGATCAATAAAAACATTTTATAATTGAAATACATTTACAGGCCTAGTAGTCATGAAGATGCTGAACAAACTGTGTTACACTGAGGTACACTGGATGTATTGTGTACTTGACATGAGGTCAGCAGTAAGGGTCACAGTTTCATCCTGGCACCAACTGCAGTGCCATCTGAGGAGTTTTATAGGGTGTCATGCTGATACCATCTGGGGTCGATCTGGGCATGTCTGGAACAACACAACTCACCTATGCAATCATTTTCCCTTTAACAAAAATGCACACACATCTACAGTTCAGTTCATTCCTGGTGAGAAAGGACAAAAAAAACTCTGGAGTTTAACCTCTAGCTGGATCACACACCTGTGCCCTGAGTCTGCGGGTGTGATGCTCTAATGGTTATGGATCGGAGCTGCTAACATAAAGACAGTAGATTCAGTCCAACAGTCACTATAATCACAGACCAGCTCCATCACTATACCAGGCTTGAGAAAAAAACTTCACCCCTGAATTGCTCCTAAAAGACTGTCTCTACAGTTTTTTTTAGATGAAAAGTGGATATTCAGCTCCTTTGGGGAATACAAATATACTTCTGTTCTAAAAACTTAGCGAGCTGCCTACCTAGAGAGCATTTTGAGGCATCACAGGTATGCTACGAATGTGAAAATGCACGTGTTATACACTTTTTATTTCAGTATATTTTTGATGTACAACTGATACATTTAAATGACTAAAAAATATAGTATGTAAAAAATAACAACATATATTATATATATATATAAAATACAAATACAAATTCACATTTTAAAAAAGTAAAATATAAAGACAAACAAAAATCAAATAAAAGTAAAATATAAAATACTAATAATAAACAATAATATAATGTATTATATATCACAACTGTATTAATTAATTAAAATTAATAATAACTACAAAATAAAATAAAATATATGAAAAAAAAAAACATTTTCATTTTATAAATATACTTCAAATGATAATATCTAAAACCAAGGCACCTGAATAATATCTAAAAGAGAAATATATAAACATTTAAAAATAAATAAATAAATAAATAAATAATAAAACCATTATGAAAGATAAAACACAAAAATACAAAAATGAAACATACAAATAAAAATCCAATAAAAGTAAAATATAAAATATAAAATACAAAAATGAAAAACAATAATATAATCTATTATATATCACAATTGAAAAAAAAAAAAAAAATATATATATATATATATATATATATATATATATATATCTACAAAATAAAATAAAATAAAATATATATATTTTTTATTTTATAAATATACTTTAAATAAAATAAAATAAAATCTGGGCACCTGAATAATACCTAAAAGAGAAATATATAAACATTTAAAGATAAATAAATAAATATAAAAAACAAATAACCACAAAACACACACACACACACACACACACACAAAGCATCAAAAAAAAGTAAAAATGCAAATAAAAATCAAATTAAAGTAAAATATAAAATACAAAAATCTATCTTAAAACTGCATATAAAAATAAAAATATATACATATTGTGTTTTTATAGTTATTTGTTACTTTATATTTATTAATTTATTTAATATCAATATATATATTTTTTTATTTTAGATATTCTCTTTTAGGCATTATTGAGCTGCCTTGGCTTTAATTTAAATATTTGTATAAAATTAAAAATAAATTTGTTTTACTTTACATACATTTTATTTTATTTTGTAGTTATATTTTACCCTTTCTTATTCACTACCTTTTATAATGTGTGTGTGTGTGTATATGTATATATATATATATATATATATATGTATATATTACACACACGCGCACACACACACACACACACACACACTCAGGCACCTTAATAACACCAAGAATAGAATAGAATAGAATAACAATAAAAACAAAAAAACAAAAACAAAATAAAAACAAAGATAAAGATACAAACAAGATAAAATATTAAAAAAGATGCAACATTGCTTTATGACAAACAAAATAAAAGAAAAAATTAAATTAAATTAAATTAAAAAAAGAAACAAAATTAAATAAAATAATAAAAAAAGGTTGCTAAAAATGCCTTTTTGTGACCAAAAATAAATAGTCCAGATAGAACATGTGAACGTGTCTGACATGAAAAACCTCTCAGAAGACAGAGATGGTCTATGTAGACAGCAGACAGCAAAGCATCACCAGAAGAGCCAGCATTTGATACACGATTACCTTGGTTTCTTAGGAACGTCTCCACATGGCTAGATTCTGATAATTGGGTCTTATATGAGTGGCCCATTAGTGTCAGTGAGTTTCTGCTTCTATTCCCTTGCCATTATGGGCAGGTCGGGGTGACCCTTCTATGCCCTAAATGGTCTGGGCATAGTCTGGGCCCAACTCTAAAGTGCAGTTAATATGTAAAGAGGAAAACACAAAAGATTTCTGCCAATGACATTTGCATTACAATCCTATTGTTTGGCGCAGTGCCCAAGTCACAAACCAACACAATGAACTTGTCCAGTCTCCAGCACAATTTTTCTTTCCTTACGGAGAGCAAAATCCAGTATAAAGTGACAAAACCTCTAGAAATTCAGCAATTCATTTTTCAAAGGGATCTCAATGCCATTTTTATACACTTTAAATATAAGTGATTATGCATAAAATGTATTTTTTCGTACAGTGATGGACAAAGAGAAACATTGTAAAGCCTCTGCAGGGTTCTGATGTAAGGTCTTATTTTCTACCATGATTCGGACATTAAAGTGTCAAGTACAGGTTTTCTGAAAGTAATTAAACTAAAGAGCACATGCACTTAGCGAGCTTAATGTCTCTTCCATACGAAGATGAAGATGCGAGTGTGTATAATTGATGCCCTGTCTCTTTCTCTACTTTTTTCCTCATGTTCAATTCATGTACCAAAAAAGTAAAAAAAAAGAAAAAAGAAAAAAAAAGAAACAATAATAATAATAATAATAATAATAATAAATAAATAAATAAAACCAAACCAAAAACAAATAACACAAAAAAAAGAATATAAATAATCTAAATGATAGAAACATAAAAAAACTGCAATAAAAAAAAAAAAAAAAAAAAAAACAGTAAAATTTCAAGTTAATAAATATATTAATAATATATATTAAATATAAAGCTAACAAAATATATTATAAAATTATAAAATAAAAAAAAAATTGAATTCAAATTATATTATTTGCTACTTTTTACAATTATAATTATATTACACATATTTATTTATTTTATATATATATATATATATATATATATATATATTTCATAAAAATAACTGCAATAAAACAAAATTAAATATAAACAATACACAATAAAATACAAAAAGAAAAATAAAGATAAAGATACAAACAAGATAAAATATTTAAAAAGATGCAACATTGCTTTATGACAAAAAATTACAAAATGAAATAATATAAAATGAAGTCAAATCATTAAATTATGAATATATATATATATATATATATATATATATATATACACACACACACAAACAAACTATGAAGAATAACACAAAAAAATAAAAAAATAATATAATAATATAATATAATATAATATAATATAATATAAAGAACTTAACTTGCTCCATAATTTTTGCCCATACAGATAATAATTTAATTGAGATAAAAATACAATATTTCATTAAAAGAAAAATTCAATAAATCAAAATAAAAATAATATATAAAAATATAAAATGTAAACTTAATAAAATAATAAAAAATAAACTAATATAAAATAAAATAAAAACAATAAAATAGAAAAATTAAAAAACAAAATTAAAAGTATGAATAAAATAATATTATTTATTACTTAATTTTATAATTTGGTATACACGCATAACAACAAAAAAAAGAATAAAAATAACAATAAAATAAAAAACAAAAAAGACACAAACAAGATAAAATACTAAAAAAAAAATTGTATAATGTATATATTACAAAATTAAATAATATAAAATGAGTCAAACAGAACAATAAAAAATCTAAATCATTACATTATGAATTAAAATTTTATATATACATAAAAACAAAAACAATTAAGAATAATACACAAAAATACAATAAAATAACATTAAATTAAATAATAAACTTAATAAATAAAATTAACTTAAAATGCTCCAAAATTTTTGAACAAAAGTTAAATGACAGAAAATACAATATTTCATAATAATAATAATAATAATAATAATATTTTAGAAAAATAACTGCAATAAGACAAATAAATATATCAATAAATAATATACAAACATAGATTCAAACTACACATAAAATTATATTGTTATAATATTTCATTTTATAACATCAAATCACTTACCATATTCTCAACCCGCAGCTCAAACGGCATCGGATTGTAGACCATCAACTGCACCTCACACACGTCGCCCTGCACCCACTGGAAATCTGCAACACACACACAAACAAACACATCAGTCAAAAGCAGCACTGTATAAATTCATAAAGAAATAAAAGCATTCAGCTCTTAAACATAAGAAGATTCATTGTTGTTGACAGGCCTGATCAATATGTTTGGAAGCACTGCTCCATAAATCCGATCGAATTAAACAGCCAGCGGCGACCGTAAATGTTTATTTTACTTGGGGGTACAATAAGACGACCTCATATGACATTTACATTCATGCATTTGGCAGATGCTAGATATGAACTATGGAAATCAAACCCATGACCTTGGTGTTTCTAGCAAGCATGGAACACTACAAGAACACGATATGACACTTTTCAGCTGAATTTTGCTCTCTGTTTCTGAGTAAAATCCTTTAGAGCTGGAAGCTAGCGGACTGGAGTTACTCTACTGTGCTTTTCCATTAATCCAGAGACGGAGTCTGATACTGATTAAGCGTTTGCAAACAATGGCCCCTCATTCCCTCGGGAGGAGATATATTCACTGTATTATCTACAGTATGCTTGCAGATTTCACGCTCAAATTAACCAGAGCCCCGTCTCACACTAATAATCATCCGCCGCTGAAGGCCATATGGAGTTTAGAACGCATGAATTATTTTCAAAGAATGAAAACCAACTGTATCTATTCTTGTCCGTCGCCTCCGAATTACGGTTATTGTTGACATTTCTCATAAATTCCATGAATCTGGAGCTTATTGTGTATTTCACACTGAAAAGAAATGGATGGCATTGTGAAATTTGCTGGCGGGTAAAAAAAAAAAAAAAAATTACTTGCATAAAATAGAAAATAGAAAATTCTTTACATTTTTTGTATAAAATTATTTATAAAACAGGAAAATAAAACACAAAAAATAAATAAACATACAAAATAAATACAAGTAAACAAATAAAACATGAAATTCAAACTAATTAATCAATCATTTAAACATTAAATAAAAATAAACAAGAAAATAAAAAAAAAAGTAAATAAATAAAAGCACATAAATACAAACAAAATAAACACAAGTAAACAAATAAAACATGAAATGCAATTAATCAATCATTTAAACATTAAATAAAAATAAACAAGAAAATCAAAAATGAAAAAGTAAATAAATAAAAGCACATGAATAAAAGTAAAAAGTAAACAAATAAAAATAAAATTAATTATCATATAGACAAGTAAATAAATAAAAGTACATAAATAAATATAAGTAAATGAGTAAACAAATAAGACAAGAAATGAAAACAAATCAATAAATAAAAAGTCAATAAAAAAAAGTAAAAAAACAAGTAAAAAGTACATACATAAAATAAAAGTACATAAATAAAATTAAACAAATTAATTAATTATCATATAAACAAGTAAATAAATAAAAATAAACAAGAAAATAAAAAATAAAAAATAAACAGGTAAATGAATAAAAATACATAACACATAAATTAATTAAACAAATAATTAATTATCATATAAACAAGAAAATAAATAAAAGTACACAAATAAATGTAAGTAAATAGGAGTAAAACAAGACATTAAAACAAATTAAATATCATATGTACAAGTAAATAATTGAAAAATACACAAGAAAATAAACAAGTACATAAATATGTAAATATCTAAGTAAATAAGAGTAAACAAATAAATATACAAATCAATAAATTATCATATAAGCAAGTAAATAAAAGTACACAAATAAATGTAAGTAAATAAGAGTAAACAAATAAAACAAGATATTAAAACAAATTAAATATTATATAAACAAGTCAATAAATAAAAAAATAAACAAGTAAATGAATAAAAGTGCACAAATAAAAGTAAACAAATAAAATAAGAACATTAAACAAATTAATTATATAAACAAGTAAATAAATGAAAAATAAACAAGAAAACAAATATAAAAATTAAACAAGAAAATAAACAAGTGCATAAAGAAGTACATAAGAGCAAACAAATAAAACAAAAAATTAAACAAATCAATTAATTATCATATAAAGTAAATAAATGAAAAGTTAACAAGAAACTAAATATATAAACAAGTAAATAAAATAAACAAGAAAATAAATATACTAAAGTAAATTAATAAAAGTACATTAAAAAGTAAATAAAAGTAAACAAAACAAGAAAATGTAACGAATTCATTAATTATCATATAAACAAGTAAATAAAAATAACAAAAAAATTAAACAAGTAAATAAATAAAAGTAAACAAATAAATACATATAAAACAAGAAAATAAAACAACGTATTTAATTATCAAACAATTACATAAGCAAATAAGAGCACATAAATAACAGAAAATAAAATAAATAAACAAGTAAATAAAGTAATAAATAAAAATAAGAATTTAAACAAGAACACAAAAGGAAACAAATAATTAGAAGTAAATAGTTAAATAAAAAATAAACAAGTAATAAATAAAAAATAATGCGAGTAAAAGTAAATTAGAAAACAAAATAAATTCACGTAAAAGTAACAATAAATCAAATAAAGTTAATTAACAAATAAGCACATAAAAGTAAGTAATTTAAAAATAAAATGAATAATAAATAACTAAATAAATATAAATAATGGCCACTCCTTTGCTCCCTTTAAAGAAACCATATTTAGCTCAGGGTAAATAGTTTCAAGTGTCTCCAAATCATCATGGATTTTCTCTTCCAAAGCACTGTACTTTTTCCATTTCCATCATGAATCTAATAATCCATTTCAAACCGGTACATAAGTCCAGCATGAACGCACCGTTGGCCAACACTGAACTGACGCAGAGTAAACGGCAGGATTCACTCCTGAGGGAAATTAAAGCACAGTTGAAAAAGGAGCTTCTTTATTATAGATGCTATGAAGCCCAGTGTGGGAGACAGTTTTCCATATGATGAATGCATCAGAAGACAGCACTGAGCTCTGAAATGATGAGAAGGGGACAGGCCAGGCCAGGCCAGGCCAATTAAATGTAATATCCCCCTTAAGGGAGAAGCCCACGAGGCCGTTTGAGCATTTCATTTGAGCTGGATGGCACACAAAGGCCCTGTGGCACTGCTTATGGAGAACCAAGCCAAAGCAACGAGACACAGACAAATCCACCTGTTGAGTCTGACATCTGGCAGTTTAGGTCAACATGCTGGCTCGTGGGTTCAGTTTAATCAACAGCAGGATAAATCATAAATATTTGCTTGAGCAAATAATGTCAAATTGGGAAAAGTAAAAACTAGTGAACTTGTGATAGATACACGAGATGGGGGTTTGTTACGCTCTTTTATGTCACATAGGGAGAATTGGCGAATAAGAAAGCAAGCAAGCAAACTCAACTTTCCACCTCAGTTACTAGAGCTCTCTAAAGGAGACACTGACTTCAAGCTGTGTGATACATTATATATGTCTCAACTTACATGGAAGTGGGGTGTGAAGGGAGATGGAGGAAAAAGAGAAATATATAGAGAAATCAATCAATTATATACATAGACTACTCTTACTTATGTTTTTTGAAAAGTCTCATATGCTAGTAAAAGCTACATTTAGTTTAATTTCATTTCAACTTTTTAATCAACATTTTTAGTTCTCACAATTCCGACTTTTTGCAATTTTAAGAAAATGCATGAATAATTGTGAGATATAAACAGATAATTGAGATATATAAATGCAGAATTGTGAGATATAAACATAATTATGATATGTACACACACAATTGTGAGATATAAATGCAGAATTGTGAGATAAACAGAATTATGATATAAATGCAGAATTGTGAGATAGAAATGTTCGCTTGCTGAGAACATTTTTTCTTCATTGAAACTTTGCGTATATGGAAGGCATTTTCTGCCAATTTTAAATAAATAAATTTAATTCTAAAAATGAAAATGAAAACCAGATTAACAATTTCATTATAAAAAGATATACGCAAATATGTGCCAAAATTGAAAATTAAATGAAATAATTTGATTTTCATTTTCATTTTCACTGTGACAATGCATTTTCCCTGACAAACTGAAAAATAAAATGCAGTTGGTGATTTGACATATCATTTTCACTGCAATCTCGAGGCAAAGCTGCCAATCTTAAATTGAAAAGGCAAACGTGAAAAAGAAAATACAAATCCAGGTTTTAAAAAGCATTTTATTAATGCTCACGCAATAATAGTGACACAATTCAAATTAAAATGTACAGTTTATTCTTTCGTTTTATTATTTCTTTTATTTCACAGTGTTCATTTTCGTTTTCAATTTCAAAGTCAACTTGTATGCAAATGCTATGTTGATCAGGGGGCGGGGCTTATTGTTTGAGATACGTACAGAGGCCAGTTCCCACAACTGTTAAGTAAAAAATATAAGATTCTGTAAGTTATAATAATGAGCAAGGCTCTCATATTAATGACTTAATACATACCTTAATACATACCTGTCAACCTGTCCATTTTATTTCATTCTATCCCGCTATCATCCCGTTTAAATATTTTCCTGTATTTCTCACGTATTTTTAATCTTTCTATAAAAAATCCCACTGAGCGTATTTTTTGTTTCCAACATTCACCTCCGGTAAAACTCCTGTAATTTGTATGGCCCAAACCTCACAATATGAGTAATCATTTCAACATATTTCAAGGTCGAATATAATTTAATTGATTAACTATCAGCGCTGCAAGTTTGAAAGTCAGGCGCTCTTCGTTTTCTTCGCTTACTGAGGAACCGGCTATATTCATGGCGAAAGCGCCACCTGCTGGCAGAGAATTAAATTTTCTCACAGGTTCTCACTGATACAAGAGAAGTCATTATTATGAGCTATTATGTCATTAATATGAGAGTCTTTCTCGTTATTATGTCTGGCATAATCTCATATTTTTTACTTCTGTACGTCTCTCGAACAATAAGCCCCGCCCCCTGGTCAACATTTGCATACTAGTTGACTTTGAAAATGAAAATTAAAATGAACACGAAGTAAACGAGACAATAAAATGAAAAATAAACTTTACATTTTAATTTGAGTCACTATTATTGCGTGAGCATTAATGAAACGCTTCTTAAAACTTGGACTTGAATTTTCTTTTTCACGTTTGCCTTTTCAATTTAAGATTGCCAGCTTTGCCTCGAGATTGCAGTGAAAATGATATGTCAAATCACCAACTGCATTTTATTTTTCAGTTTGTCAGGGAAAATGCATTGTCACAGTGAAAATGAAAATGAAAATCAAATTATTTCATTTAATTTTCAATTTTGGCACATATTTTGCGTATATCTTTTTATAATGAAATTGTTAATCTGGTTTTCATTTTCATTTTTAGAATTAAATTTATTTATTTAAAATTGGCAGAAAATGCCTTCCATATGCGTATTGTTTGACTGATAAAATATTAAAACTCAGTTGAATATTACGAGTACAATTATTTCATTTGTTATGTCATCCTGGTATCGCGGACTCCCTCTCTCGTTTCATACAAACGCAGCTGCTGTTATTGTGGAACAATTGTTTAACTGTAATGGATTATAAATTAACTAACAAACTGGTAAGATTTCAAAACGTTTTCCTCTTAAATCGATATCTTTTATCGCCATAATTATTTTCTGTATATGCTATGACTGCACCATCTCCCTTAAATGTTGTTTAGTTTGAACTTGATGCTTCCTTGTAAAGCCTTTCTTCACTGAAGCTTTGCGTTCAAATATTTCAACACAGATCAAGGTTTTATGTCTAATTATTTACTTTTGTGGCAAGAAGCGGGATAATGTACATCCAGCAGGTTGTTATCGTAGAATAAAGCCAGACAGGCTTATCTGCAGCCTGAAGCGGTCTCACAATTATGTGTTTATATCTCACATAAAAGTAAGATATATTCGCAATATCACTCTCATACTCGAGCGATACCGGCTCTATATCAGCATGGCTATATCAGTGATTAGGCTAGAGGCACGACGCCGGAGGCAGAGTGCCGGAAGTAATCACAGCCGCTGATATAGAGCCGGTATCGCTCGAGTATGAGAGTGATATTGCGAATATACAACAGTTCGACTGAACATGTGTGTAATTAAACAAGAAACAACTGAGTGCCTTATAAAACCCTCTTTTGTGCGGAACTACTTCCTTCCGCCACGGATTCAAATCTCAAGTTAACAGTTAAACATTCCTCACTTTTAGAATTCCTATCAAGGGAATGTGCTGCTTCAGTTATTAGTGAGAAATAATGGCTGTATCCGAAATCGGCCACTCATACAGTTCACTTGAAGGAGTGAATGAAAACGAGTTTGAATTGGGACACTGAGAAGGACTGCCGTTTTTGCATAGTTTGCTTGCTGTTTAATCATCATTTGAAACGGTCAGTTCCAGAAGTAAAATTAAATTATCTATCTTGAACTCTGTCAAGGAAATTATGTACAAACCCTAGTTAAACAATTTATACCTAATAATTTGTACCTGTGTTGTATTGCCAAAGTCTCTTTGGTATTAGGCTGTCGCCGTGGGCGAGCTCGTTGTAAATGAATGGATGGATGATTAAGCTACAGGTGCCCTCTTTTGGCGAGACGCGAGAATTCATTGTCTGTTAAGCTTTCGTAATTAAAATCAAATGAAATATTCATTAAAAAAATCTGTTGTAAATCAGTTCGTAAACGTACTCTACCATTAGCTCAGTGAATAATTAAAAAGAAACATAGACCCGGCTAGAATAAGCGGAGTGATGCAACTTGTGAGAGGGCATTCCTGTAGCGATACCAGTAGAATGTCTCACGGTTCTCAACCAATCAGATTTGAGAACCAGAAAGTAACACATAATTGTGAGATATAAACAAAGAATTGTGAGATAGAAACATAATTGTGAGACATAAACAAAGAATTGTGAGACAAACACAGAATAGTGAGATATAAATGTAGAATTGTAAGATATAAACAGAATCTTGAGGCATCAACACAGAACTGTGATATAAATGCAGAACTGAGAGATATAAATGCAGAATTGTGAGATAGAAACACAATTGGGAGATATAAACAAAGAATTGTGAGACAAACACAGAATAGTGAGATATAAATGCAGAATTGTAAGATATAAACAGAACTGTAAGATATAAATGCAGAACTGTGGGATATAAATGCAGAATTGTGAGATAGAAACAAAGAACTGTGAGATAGAAACAATCGTGAGATGTAAATCAGAATTGTGAGACAAACATAATTGTGAGATATAAACAGAATTGTGAGATATAAACGCAAAATTGTGAGATATAAACAAAGACTTTTTAAATATAAATGCAGAAACAAAGAATTGATATAGAATTGAGATATAAACAGAACTGTAAATACTAGGGATGCCACAATTCTCAATATAATATGGAACCGTTCGGTACGTCATCCACGGTTCAATACACGCTTGTGAATTGCGGTTTATCGGTTTTGCATTTAAATAATTGTGGGGTTTTTTTCTCTCAGAATTTGCTGTGTGTGTCCCCGTGATTTCACATGCTGAGATAAGGAAATGCTTCCCCGCTTATATTTGACTATTTACAAAGTGTATGATGCACAGTATTTTAAGATCTGTTCAGATTTCAAGTTGTGAAGTATATTCCATCTTTTATGCTCACAAAGGCTGCATTTATTTGATTAAAATACAGTAAAACAGTGATACTGTAAATTTTTGCAATCTGAAGTACTTGTTTTCTATAATAGAATAGAATATTTTCACTGAGATTTGCTGTTTCAAAAGACACCTACAAAGAACGAATAAAAGAAAGAGCCCTCATGATAACCAATCAGTCATCAGTCCAGAAAGCAGTCAATGTTTCGTTTTTTCTCATCTAGATCTCTGTTTAGATGAAACACGAGGACACTCTGCATTACCCTCCCTCCACAGTGACTCACACACTTGTGTGATGGCCGCTCTCGAAGACGACAGGAAACCCTGCTCGAGTGTAGCTGACTCACCTCTCCAAACGAAACCTCCGCAGAGATTCACTATCAATTCTGTATTGCTGCTGTTCAGCATTAGTGAGGAGCTCTCCTGAATGACTCACATCGAGCTGAACTTAATGCTCTTCAAAACTCTGCAGCTACACAAAAGCAGAACTGTTTACTATTATGCAGCGCCGAGTGTATGAAAGTGTATTTCAAGACAATTAAACATGTTTTACTGTCCAACAATCATAGCAATAATGGACCTGAAATTGAAATTTAATGATGATTCTCATTACATTTCTATAGTAATGTTTTACTATATTGCAATAAAAACATTCTTTTGCAATATGTTTTCTTTAACAATCAATTTTAAATTAAAAGAAATTCTAGCATGAATTGACAACTGCTTTGAGACTATTTTTCATTACAGTACTGAGAAAATAAATAATAAAATAAAGCTGCAAGCAGCAATTACCAGGGTTTAAGCACAATGTATAGTCATTTATGCCCTTGAAAAATGTGATTTTGCCCCCCAGTGGCTGATTTCTTTCAAATTTCAAATTGTTCTGATTGGGCCTCCGTTAACCTTGTCTAATATGTGCTCAAACTTCATCGGCCAATGGCGGCCATGTTTTTTTGAGATACGCAAATGTCCTTATATACACCTACGGTTGCATGATTAATCAAAATGTAATCACAACCGCGATTAATCAAAAACTGCGATTGTCATGCGTATCTTTCAGTGCGTGATCAGCCATAAATCTTCATCCGAAGGCCAGAGGGCGCTCTGCCTGTCGCTGCAGCTGAATAAACAAGAATTAACTGCTTTTATCGATTCAATGTGACTAATAAACACACAACAACACAACAGTTTATCTGTTATCTGTTTATCACAACACAGAGTTATTATTATAATTTTCCTAATAATACAATTTATAATAATGCTTTATCACTGCTTAGAATATTTCAAACACTCGAGTGCCTTTATGAAGCGAGTTTGGAATAAAAACAAGTTATTAAATGTGGTATTTACACGTGCTTTCAGAGGTAACAGCATTTCTACACAGAGCTGTAGTTCACTAAGGAGCTATGCAAACAGCTGTCATTATCGCCGAACGTTTTCTTTCGATTTCGTAATCATGCGTTTAAATCGTCTGCGATAATGAATGGGATTAAGCGTAGATTTTCAGTGAACTACAGCTCTGTGTAGTACATGCTGCTACATCTGACAAAACAAACATGGATAATCGTCTTCGATTAATTGTGCAGCCCTACTTTGGACACAGGCCCGTGCTCAGTGATAGGTATATTTTATATTTTTTTTAACTTTTTTTTATAATTATTGAAATTCACTCTCCAGAGCATCTTTCTGCACTGGTTTGGTTCTGATCGGGTGAAAAACCTAGGACTAGTACGCAATTAATCGATTAATCGTGCAGCCCTACTTTGGACACAGACCGTGCTCGGTGATAGGTATATTTTGTGTTTTTTCCCTCTTATAGCGATTTTTGCCCTCAGATTGAGCTCTTACATAAGTGCTCTGAGTTTGGCGAAAAGATATCTCATTCCGTTCAGGTGTTATACGCATTTTACTAAAAGTGGCCTTGCCCCTTTCAAACATTTTGGCGTCCCTTTGCGCCAGTAATTCAAAATTTCAACTTTTTTTTTTAATAATTATTGATATTCACTCTCCAGAGCATCTTTCTGCACTGGTTTGGTTCTGATCGGGCGAAAAAACCTAGGACTAGTACGCAATTAATCGATTAATCGTGCAGCCCTACTTTGGACACAGACCGTGCTCAGTGATAGGTATATTTTATGTTTTTTCCCTCTTATAGCGAATTTTGTCCTGTGACCTCAAACTGAGCTCTTACATAAGTGTTTTGAGTTTGGCGAAAAGATATCTCATTCCGTTCAGGTGTTATAGGCATTTTACTAAAAGTGGCCCTGACCCTTTCAAACATTTTGGTGTCCCTATGCGACAGTAATTTGAAAGTTAACTTTTTTTTTTTTTGGATAATTATTGATATTCACTCTCCAGAGAATCTTTCTGCACTGGTTTGGTTCTGATCGGGCGAAGAACCTAGGACTAGTACGCAATTAATCATATAATTGTGCAGCCCTACTTTAAATACAGACCATACTCAGTGATAGGTATATTTTATGATTTTTCCCTCTTATAGTGATTTTTGTCCTGTGACCTGAGATTGAGCTCTTACATAAGTGTTCTGAGTTTGGCGAAAAGATAACTCATTCTGTTCAGGTGTTCTAGGCATTTTACTAAAAGTGGCCCTGACCCTTTCAAACGTTTTGGTGTCCCTTTGAGACAGTAATTCAAAAGTTCAACTTTTTTGTGATAATTATTGATATTCACTCTCCAGAGAATATTTCTGCACTGGTTTGGTTCTGATCGGGCGAAAAACCTAGGACTAGTACGCAAAAGTAGGTTTTTCAAAAAAATCATCAGTAATACCTGAAAATTTTGCCATTATATTTTAATCTGATGGCATGCGTTTTGTCCGGCGTAAGCCGTGACTGTTGAGGAGTTATGAGCGATTTCATACTTTTGATCACTGTAACGCTGCACAGTCAGTTTTACATGGAGATTGGCGATCCTTGGCTGGTCTAACAATTACAATAGGGTTTCAGCGCTACATAATGATTTTAAATATATTATTAATTAAGAGTTTAAAATAAAATAAATATATGATTTGAAATATATCATTTAAAAATAAATTAATTTAGCGTGACTTATTTAAAATAAATAAATAACGCTCTATCTGCATAGTACAATAAGCTTTGAGTGTTAAAAAATTTCCACTGATATGGTCAATCTTTCTAAAGCTGGACTGCATTTACAAACCGCTGAAACATCATAAGGCCGCAAGGCCGCCAGAGATAAAGTCCTGATAAAGATATTAATTTGCAATTATAATGATTTCATTGAAATGTTAATAGCATAATTCTGATATGCACTCGTATCGTTTTGCGTGTACAGTTTAGTGTAAAATGGCAGTTTGATCAAATAAGACAAACAAAAGAGGTCAAGTTGAGAGCACTGCATTGTGGGACACAATACCTAGTGTAGTGTACTTCATATTTTGGAAAATGCATACAGAAAATGCAGCATGCAAACTAAAACTACTTTTAAAAATACGAGACAGTATGCTGTTCCCAATATGCCCAAGGTCATGCAATTGCCTGCGGTTTTGGGTGAGTGTGTCTCCAGCAGGATGACAGTCATTATATGGCCTCACACTGTGTCGTCATCCATTACAGCTTAGCAGTTTAGATTGTGGGTCTGCCGTGGACATCTGCTAGTGTAAGAGCTCCATCCCACATACACAAGCACGTCAAATGCTTGCCCTTTTGAGCGCGGCCTCACGATAAACCGCTCTAAGTGGTGTTGAGATCTGGCAGGTGAAGACGTATACAGACCTGGGCCCAAGACGCAGGATGGATGCACCTGTCAGCGTCGCTGAATCCCATCTGCAGGGGTCAGGAAGCTTCCAGGGCTTTTACAGTGAGTGGGGAGAGCGAGAAAACCTTTGAAATGCTGCTCCATCTGTTCACTAACAAGCACCCTTTTCACACGCGTCTCTTCCCAACTGCAACGCTGCCTGACCACTACGACGACAGCCCAGTGGCTACATCGCAGTTCTGGGGAAGCGAAAGTTTTGCACAGCCTGAAAATCAAGGGAGAGCGAGAACTCCCCGCGTGGGAACTCCTGCAGGTCATAACAAATGTTAACGAGAGATGAATTGGCTCGTTAGAAAGTGCTGATTATCAGCACGCACGCAGCGTGTGAGCAGCTGTTCGCCCACATGCAACACACACACACCGAGATACTACTCATATACAAATGTATACAAAATATGATAGATATGTATAAATTAAGATGACTAATGAACAAAAATGTTATTATTTCCTGTATTACAGTGCTGCTTAGTAGTAAAACTATGCTTGCAATAAATTTGTAATTAACTCATATATACACTGCCAGTCAAAAGTTTTTTTCAGTATGTTTTTTTGAAGAAGTCTCTTCTGCTCACCAAGCCTGCATTTAGTTGATCCAAAGCACAGCAAAAACAGTAAAACTGTAAAATTTTTGTATCAAAACATGTTTTCTATTTAACTGTATTTTAAAATGTAATTTATTCCTGTGATTTCAAAGCTGAATTTTTAGCATCATTACTCCAGTCACATAATCCTTCAGAAATCATTCTAATATTCTGATTTGCTTCTCAAAAAACATTTATTATTATTATTATTATTATTATTATGTTGAAAACATAAAAACATAATGCTTAGTAGAATTCTTTGAGGTTTCTTTGATGAATAGAAAGTTCAGAAATAGAAACAGAAATCTTTTGTAACATTATAAATGTCTTTATTATCACTTTTAATCAATCACTGCTAAATAAAAGTATTAATTCCCATTGACTCATTTTGAATGGTATAGTGTATAATGTTACAAAAGTTTTTTATTTCAGATAAATGTTGAACTTTGGGTCTTTCTATTCATCAAAGAATCCTGAAAAAAGTAACTGTTTTAAATACCCATAATAAATATTTAAATATTCTCAACTGTTTTAAATATTGATCATATAATAATAAATGTTTCTGGAACAGCAAATCAGCATATTAGAATGATTTCTGAAGGATCATGTGACAGTGAAGACTGGAGTAATGGTGCTGAAAATGTAGCTTTGATCACAGGAATAAACTACATTTTAAAATAAAATACATTCAAATAGAAAATAGTTATTTTAGATAGTAAAAAATATTTCACAATATTACTGCTTTTGCTGTATTTTGGATCAAATGCACATGCTTGGTGAGCAGAAGAGACTTTTTTTGTGTAAAGTAAGTAAATAAATAAATAAATGCTGTATAAGTAATATATATATATATATATATATATTTATTTATTTATTTTAAATGCTTCTTGTATTTATTATAAATTTTAAAACGTATTTATTTCACACACACACACACACACACACACACACAGATATATATATATATATATATATATATATATATTTGAAAATATTAATTTATTTATTTAAAGTAATTTAAAGCTGCAGTCCGTAACTTTTTGAGTTAAAAATTTACACAAAATACATTTTTGAGAAAATACATTACCAGCCAGTGTTCAAAACTATTGCCTTACTTAAGCCCGATTCACAATGGTTAGCTTATAATAATGTTTTTAAATTGAGTGGTTCAGGTAGGTTTTCGCGGGAAATTCAAGCATGCCACTGCGTCATTACGTCACGTTTGTAAACATAAAAGAAGGCGTCCCGGCTAGTAGCTTTATCGCATGTGAGAATGCTGCAGATGCCGAATATTTTATAGCCTTTTCCCACAGCGGCTGAAATAATTACACTTATTTTGTTGATTGTGGATTGTGATCCAGAAAATGTATGTTTATGAAACACAAGTGACTGAAATTAAATTATTAGCCTACACCAGTTTTAAATGTGCATCTGTTTGCAGATAGCCTACGTGAGATTACACAAGTTTTGTATTTTAAAGAACACCGGTCCTAAGGAAGAATGATTTGCTTTTTCGGATTTCTTGAAATAAAATTGATATGAAATTTGAATTTTATATCAATCAGAGATTAGACTGTACAGAAACAGAAACGCTAATAGGCCTACACACTACATACACATAGTTACGCGATGCTGATGTTGTTAACATGAACAATTTGAGAACAAGGTATAACAGTAATAATAACTTGCTAGTTTGATGCATATGAGATAATAACCGATCGTTAGATTTAAACACCTGTAGCGTTTTTCCTCAGTTGGTCAGAACAAAAGTTTTAGACTTGTTACTTACTCTTAGATGACAATATCCGGTGAAGATTCTTATTTGGGCCATATATTTGAATCAGTGATTCCTAAGTACAGTGAATATCCACAGCGGTGCGGTG
Organism: Cirrhinus molitorella; assembly: GCA_033026305.1. Classification (NCBI taxonomy): domain Eukaryota; kingdom Metazoa; phylum Chordata; class Actinopteri; order Cypriniformes; family Cyprinidae; genus Cirrhinus; species Cirrhinus molitorella. The sequence goes on along the minus strand of CM065131.1, from coordinate 30,481,899 downwards.
ACTGACAGCTACCGAAACATTAGATTCATCCACGCTGGAGCCGAGCCGGAGCACAACCCACGCATGGAAATAATTCCGCATTTAACTGCAATTGCAGGTTGTGAGACAGAGATGGCGACAAAGAGGCAAAACTTACGGACTGAAGCTTTAAATTACTTTTTAAAGCAGTATTTATTTTAAATGTAATTTATTTTCAATTATTAATTTAACTATATAATTATTTTAAATATGAAAAAGTGAATGAATGAATGAATGAATGAATGTAGGGAAGACTGCATGAATGAATGAATGAGAAAAAATAAAGAGTATGAAAACTCTTTCCACTGATATGGCCCCTTTAATCTGTCCATATTCCTGAAGCTGGACTGCTCATACAAACCGCTGAAACAGCATCAGGCCACGAGGCCGCCTGAGACAAAGTCCTGATAAAGATGTTAAAAAGTGTTTAATGCCTCATTACGTGCGTAATGGAGGAGGAGATATCTCTCTCTCTCCCTACAACAGCCATCCGTTTAGGAGACAGGATAAAGCTCTCTCCTCCTGCTGTTCCGCTGGAAGACACACAACTCCAGACACCTGCACCACTTCTGAGATCCGGCCATGCTGAGAGCCGGCGGATATCTGCCCTGAGCTCTTCTGAAACCACAGTTTACCCTATGAAGAATATCTCACTCCACATAAAATCAGAAAAACAACCACAATGCTGAACAAGTACCCCTCAAAAGTTTAGCTTCTAGTCAATATGGTGCAAATATGCACAGAAACTTAATGTCCAAATGCCAATGCATTATATTAGAGGTATTTGCTAGGTTTTGAAATCAAGTAGTGCTGAAAATGAAAACATGAGGAGAAACTGACTTCATACAGCCACAAAATTGAGAAAAAAGGAATGAGTAAATCTGTAGAATTTAGTTTGCCGATGCCACTTTGATGTTACATCTAATGAAATGACATTCAGATACTGTGTACCTTTCCGTTTTACTGTATCTATTTCCAGAAAGCAGCACCGCTGGTTGAGTTCATGAACTGATAGCGGCGACAGCATTCACGATGGATCAACGCAAGCTACATCTGATAAAATCATCTCACTTCAAGGAAAAATTAATGAAATGCTACACTAAACAGCAATGCTTTTTCCCCAAAAGTCAACATGAAATAAAATGAGGCCTATTTCTAACAGACAAGATTGACCAATAAAGTTGAGTATTCCAGACAGCAGTATAATAATGTTCAACACAGTCTAACAAAGAATAATCATGATGTACCAAATCAAGTCCTGCCCTACATTATATGGAACTTAATATTTAGTTTCCCTTGCAAATGTGTCAAATTACTAGGCCTGCCCTCGACTAAAGACTTCTCTGGTCGACTATTAGTCACACACTTATTAATAAACCATACAAATCATAATAATGAGCCTTTAATTGCCTGCATAGCCTAAAAAGCGCTCAAGCACATGCATCTCCGCAGTAGTGATGCACCTGTATGCACGTTTCAGACGGATTACATAATCTGAGAATATTTGTTTTCTATTTTACTTTGTTTATTTAAAAGTAGACATTTCACTTTCTATGAATATGTTTTTCATGTCTGTAAGGCAAGTATTCACAGAGTTTCGAAGTTTCGCACCGAGACGGCAGAAAGCTCATCCAGTTTGCTTTAAATATTTTACAAAAGCACAACATTTTGTTGTTATTCGGAGTGCACACAAATAAACGAAGAGTCTTTACAGATTCGAAAGATGTATGATTGATGAATGAATGCAAGAATGCAGGGAAGGCTGCATGAATGAATGAATGAATGTACGAATGAATGAGAAAAAAATAAAGAGTATGAAAACTCTTTCCACTGATATGGCCCCTTTAATCTGTCCATATTCCTGAAGCTAGACTGCTCATACAAACTGCTGAAATAGCATCAGGCCACCAGAGACAAAGTCCTGATAAAGATGTTAAAAAGTGTTTAATGTCTCATTACATGCGTAATATTTAGTTTCCCTTGCAAATGTGTCAAATTACTAGGGCTGCCCTCAACTAAAGACTATTCTGGTCGACTATTAGTCACATGTTTATTAATAAACCATACAAATCATAATAATGAGCCTTTAATTGCCTAAATAGCCTATAAAGCGCTTAAGCACATCGCCAAAAAAGCTTGCCACAGCACACCGGCAGACATAATAATTATGAATGTGTCAGGGAAAAACAGCAAGGAGACCGCATTAATGTTTTAATAATTTATTGATAAACTAGTGCTTTCTTTGTTTTCGGTTTGAGAGATTAAGTCGGTGACACAGACTCGTCATCTCCGCAGTAGTTATGCACCTGTATGCATGTTTCAGACGCATTACATAATCTGAGAATGTTTGTTTTCTATTTAAATTGGTTTATTTAAAAGTAGACATTTCACTCTCTATGAATAGATTTTTCATGTCTGTAAGGCAAGTATTCACAGGGTTTCGAAGTTTTGCACTTAAGTTAACAGAGACAGAGACGGCAGAAAGCTCATTCAGTTTGCTCTAAATATTTAACAAAAAGCACAACGTTTTGTGTTATTCTAAGTGCACACAAATAAACTAAGAGTTTTTACAAATTCGAAAGATGTATTACTTTTATCTGTATGACCAAAAATGATGGAGTATTTTAAAAGCAAGTGACTACACTGGACCCAGCTATTTTACTATTACCTTAGTGGCTTGGAAGTCACCTAGCTGGGGACTATTTTTAGGTGATGCGTAATATCTTTGCGCCTGCTACACCCATGGTACAGTAGCAAAGTTCCCTGATTATTACGCCAGAATAAGAGTATAGTTCCTATCCATATCAGCCTGGAAAATCACAACTTTTCATTTTCTGTCGGTCTTAGTACACGATGTAACTACAGAAGAGTCAAGTTTTAAATAGGAAAAATATCGAAAATATTTGGTCATTTTTGAACGAGATGCTAATGGTCTAATCTGATTCAATGATTTAAGCTAAGCTATGCTGAAAGATTGGCTGAATGGATTCAAAAAGCGGTAAAACTCATCTGTTTAACCTATTTTCAAAAAAAGTGGAGTGTTCTATTAATTATGAATTTATTTCTTACTAAGTTTTTTTTCCTTTCTGAAGACATTAATGGATTAGTTTACGTCCAGAATAAAATTTTCCTGATAATTTTCTCACCCCAATGCTATCCAAGATGCTCATGTGTTTCTTACTTCAGTCGAAAAGAAATTAAGGTTTTTGATAAAAAATATTCCAGGATTTTTCTCCTTTTAGTGTACTTGGGAGCCACCGGGTTGAAGGTGCAAATTGCAGTTTCATACAACTTCAGAGGGCTCTACACAATCCCAGCTGAGAAATAAGCATCTTTTGTAGCAAAACAATTTGTCATTTTCTAAAAAAAATGAACAATTTATATACTTTCTAACTACAAATGCTCATCTTGCAGTAGCAACCTTCACGCATTGCTTAATCATGGTGAAAAGGCCACACGCGAAAAGTTCTTCATCTGTGTATTCTGGTTCAAAAAAGATAGGGTAGGGTGAAAAACTCCATCTTATTTTCTCCTCCAACTTTACAATCATCCAGCATCAAGTTTTTACCTTTTTTGGTAAAGGGCGTTTGACTTTCTTTCGCATGTTTGCTTTGTAAACACTGGGTCGGTAATTTTGTGACCTTTCCAACATGATAACATAATGCATGGAGTCCAACTAGTGTAAGACAAGCATTTGTGGTTAAAAAGTATATAAATATTACTTTTTTTCATCATTTGTTTCAGTAGAGAAGACCCTTATTCTTCTGCTGGGATCGTGTAGAGCCCTTTGAAGCTGCACTTAAACTGCAAGTTGGACACTCAACCCATTGGCTCCCATTGAAGTCCACTATATAATTTCTTTTCGACTTAAAAACATCTTGGATGACATGGGGGTGAGAAAATTATCAGGATTTTTTTATTCTGAAAGTGAACTAATCCTTTAACTGATGGACTGGAGTCCATTACTTGCGCATATATGTATTATATATATGCTATTAACCAATTATGCTAACATATTCTTTATGGAGTGAGCTCAGTCATCTAGCACTGCAGAAATAATTGCATGATTGTCATGCACACAACCTTTTTGTACATTCTTAGACTCATGCTGTTCTTTTTGGTTAGTTCCTGTCAAGCTCACAGATCCGGACGGCAGATTAAAGCTTTACCAAAGGAACGGTTTAGATCAGATCGTACAGAATAGCTCAGAGAACACAAGGTCACTAGCTGTCACAGAGATAATTACACAGGCGTGGTGTACTTTAAAACTCTGTTTTTGCTCCCATTATGTTTTCTTTTTTTTAAACACTTTCTTTAATGCAGTTTAAGGTGCAACCGTAAGTCATTCATTCACAGTAACAAGAGCGCAAACATCATCCCTGATGCATACATTACAACTCTACAGTACGCAAAAAGCTGTATTAAAAATAAGTACAATGTCCACATGTACAGTACTCATGAAAAAGTAGATGAACAAAACCCATCCGATGATGTGATGAAACAGCCTGTCTACAGAGTTGGATGCAGCGAAACAACTCTTTAGATGAATTATCTTTTCATTGCACAAACAGCTTATTCCATTGTGCAATTCATATTATGGCCTATGTGATTAGAAGTGGAAATACAGATGCATAAAAATCTTTTCAAAGCAATTAATAATTAAGGAAAACACATTTGCACTTGTTTTTCTGATGAAGAAACTTTCTTTTTACTGCATCAGGGAATCTTTAAATGCAGCTTGCTTGTTTTCATCTCTGAATGTGCCATTTAAAATTGCAGCGGGGTGTTTTGTTAATAGCAGCCTTGAGGTGAGGGAAGAATTGTTTGGCTCATAACCAGCAGTTTTACAGCCTTTGCATACAAAGAAGCTCCTTTTGGACCGAATATCAAATATTCAGATGCGCTGGCTTGCATCACAGCAGAGATCTCTGCAGCATAATCAGAGACTCCATACAAAATCACTCCAATTATGTTACTGACAGTTTGAATGGTCATTATGGTAGACAAATATATATAAATATACATCATAATAAATTAGTATTATACATAGAGAGAGAGAGAGAGAGAGAAAGAGAGGATGTCAAAAGTTTTTACCCCCTTTCAGAATCATTAAAAATGTTTATTATTTTACCAAAATAAGAGGGATCATACAAAATGCATGTTATTGTTTATTTAGTATTGACCTGGATAAGATATTTCACATAAAAGATGTTTACATATAGTCCACTACCAAAAATAATAGTTGAATTTATAAATATGACCCGGTTCAAAAGTTTACTTTTTCCCCTTGATTCTTAATACTGTATTTTTCCCTGAATCCAGGGACAGTTGTTCATGAGTCCCTTGTTTGTCCTGAACAAATAAACTGCATCCTTCAGGTCCCACAAATTCTTTGTTTCCAGCATTTTTTTTGTATTTGAACCCTTTCCAACAATGACTGTATGATATTGAGACCCATCTTTCAAGTGAGGGAGTCATATGCAACTATTGCAGAAGGTTCAAATGCTCACTGATGCTCCAGAAAGAAAAACAATACATTAAGAGCTGGGGGTGAAAACTTTTGAACAGAATGGAGATTAGTAAATTTTTTTTTTTTAAAGAAAGTTTTGCCTAAATATCATATTTTCTTTTCATTTAGTACTGCCCTTCAGAGGCTACAGAAGACAGTTACATGTTTCCCAAAAGACAAAAGTTAAATTCACCCTGATCCTCAAATTCAAAAAGTCTCTCTAACAAACTGAACATGGGCGAGAGTTTCAAGACTGAATCCCGACTGGTTAATGAAGTCAAAATCTTGATCAAAGCTGAGAGTTTCATATCGGCTATGAGCAAATTTTCACTGCATTTGGGAGAAGTTGCCAATCTAATCGTAACTATCCAGCATGGGCGAAAATAGCTACAGACTTCCCTTGGGCTCATCTATCTCACACACACCTTAAGGATGCTGGTCTCTTCTCTGGGAATAAGAGTAAATATATTCACTGTATGAGAGGCAGTTGGAAGGCAGATGGTTCCTCTACGCACAACAAGTCATACATTTAGAAAATGAGTTTTGGCTCTGTGGATCAGGCTGAGATTAAACAGTGTTTGGGGTTTTCCATCAGGCTTCTGGAGAGTTCGCACTGATAGGGCTGAAGTCTGATTCTCTGCTTTGAAGGGAGTCAACTGCAGCCGCATCTTTTCCTGATAAAATAATGAATATTTCATCTAAATCAAAACAGCCAACAGCCATGTGTGTTTTCTTCTAATGAGCCCCAAATTAAACAGCCGTCAATATCAAGTTGTTAAGCAAGAGAGTTTAATGCTATACACCTCCAGAGAGCATCAAGGCTTCAGGAAATCTGAACTTTATGATTTTCATTACTAAAACTGGCAAATATACACCCTGATGTGACACATGGGCCTACTTGAAAAGTCAGTTTTAAGATCTATCATAAGATCAAAATGACTCAGGCCTTCCAGACAGTAATCCGGACTAGGTTATTATCAAAACCTCTGAGAAAGAAAGTGTAAAACGCAGCATTATTGAACGGGAACAGTTCACCTATAAACTTCTTTTTTTTAATTTACTCATGTCATTACAATAGCTTTGGTTCTTTCATATCAGGAAAATGTTCAAGCTCCAAAAAGTACAAAAAGCACTTGACATGTGAACTATATTCTCTATATGAAAATACAGAAAAGTATTGTAAAGTGTAACCAATTTACTCAAAATTCTGAATATATACTACCAGTCAAAAGTTTTTAAACAGTAACATTTTTAATGTTTTAAAGTCTCTTCTGCTCACCAAGCCTGCATTTATTTGATCCAAAGTACAAAAAAAAAAAACAGTTTAATTGTCTGTTTTCTGTTTTGAATTTTGTTTTAAATGTAATTTATTCCATGTCACACGATCCTTCAGAAATCATTCTAATATTCTAATAATATTTGTTCCTCAAAAACATTTATTATTATCACGTTAAAAACAGCTGAAGAAATTTTTTTCTTTATTTTAAAGTTTCTTTCTTTCTTAGAAAAGAAAGTTCAGAAGGCATTTATCTGAAATGGAAATCTTTGTAACATTATAAATGTCTTTATCATCAGTTTAAAACATCCTTGTTAAATAAAAGTATTAATTTATGTAATTAATTTCTTTAATTTTCCAAATAAATATAAACTAATATAAATGTAACTGTTTTCTATATTGACAATAATAACAGCAAATCAGCATATTAGAATGATTTCTGTGCCACAGGAGCAATGATGCTGAACATTTAGCTTTGATCACAGGAATACATTTCATTTTAAAACATTCAAATAGAAAAAAAAATATTCTAAATATTTAAACTGTTTCTTGTACTGTTTTTGCTTTACTTTGGATCAAATAAATGCAGGTTTGGTGAGCAGAAGTTACTTTAAAAAAAAAAAAAAAACATTAAAATTTTACTGTTCAAAAACTTTTGACTGGTAGTGTATACCAACAGTTTGGGTTCAATAAGTCATATTTGTATAGAAATTGTTAGTTTTATTTAGCAAGACCACACTGAATTAATCAAAAGTGACAGTTAAGACATTTATAATGTTGCAAAATACTGTTTTAAACAAATATTGCTCTTCTGTATACATTATATAAGCACAACTATTTTCAACAGTGATAATAATAAGAAATCTTACACCAAACCAGCATATTAGAATGACTTCTGAAGGATCATGTGAAACTGAAGACTGAAGTAATGATGCTGAAAATGTAGCTTTGCATTACAGAAATAAATTACAATTTAAAATATATTCAAACAGAAAACAGCTATTTTAAATTCTAATAATATTTCACTATATTGATGTGAGTTGCTATGAATTCTGCTTTGGCTACAGCTAATCTAAAGTCACAATAAGTCTCATAAATTGTATTGTTTCATTATACATAAAAGAAGTCTGGTTATGTTTAGTGGTTTCATCAAGCACTACAGTCTGCAGAAATAATGATCTCTCGATTTAAAATCGATGGCATTTCGAGGAGACAATTTATACGGCGACTTTGATCACTAACCTCACAAAACTCCCCACACTCCATAAGATAAAGAAATTGACTTTACGTCAAGAGAGACCTAATCTTCCCTCCCTCCGTTGGTAAGACTTTCCTATGTAGTCAAGAAAGACATCGCTCTCGTTTTATGATTCAAGACGCAAACAGAATCAGGCAGAACTTGGCGGCTTCGAAACCCATTCTCCGCCTGTGCAATTATAGGAAAGCCCATCTCCTGTTATATAACCCCCTTTATTTTACAGCAAACATCAATCTCGGTTATAGAATCTGACGTGGAAGGCAAAGCGATACACAGAGCATTAAATATTCTGTTAGTCTGCAGCCGCGGCGCTGGACAGATGAGCAGAGGCGGCTGTTAACTCTGATATCTGATCACAGGCAGAAACGAGAGAGGCAGAGGAAAAGAAGAACGGGCCGAAATGCTAAATGCCCCTCAGTGCTTACAATTCACTCTCGGTTCTGTCCAGAGAAACAAGACGGACGAAAATTTACGGAGGCTTTTGTGAGGGCGGCTCTTGTGAGGGTGGCTGTCAAACTTTCTAAAAAGGAACACACTGGAGAGACAAAGCTTGAGAAGAATCCAATGGAACTTCCTGAAATTGAATTTGGATCAAGCTGCGCGATTCGTGTTGGGCCCAAACCGATGGCTTTACTCCAAAAAGCTGCAGGCTGTCTGAAAGATTGAATCACAGGTGTGTAAACAGGGTTTAGAGTTTAAACGCTGCAAGAAAATCATGTACTGTGGTACAAGCAGGACCACTGGGATATGAGTAGGATTTCTCTTTTGCACAGCCCAGAGTGTAAAACACACTAAATCATCTACAGTATGATATAAACAGCAACCAAAATCTTCCTGCCTCCAACCACAATTTAAGTGAATTCTGAAGAAACATTCCACTTCATTTGACTAGTTTAAAAGCATTTCAGAATGAATGATTTGGTTCATTTACATTCTAGATACCCCCAAAAAATATTTCTATATGCCAGTTCATTTAGGTGAATAAAAACATTCCATTTATGAATCAATTGTTTACACTAATTTAAAAACACAAAACAAACAAACAAAAAAAAAACATTTTGAATGAATCTCATGAGACGGTTCTTTTTAGTAAATCACAGTAATTTCACATGCCAGAACAAGTTATTCTTAACAGCCAATTCTTTTTAATAAATCAAACAAACAACTAAACTAATGATTCTTATGAATCAAAAACATTCCAGATATCCCCCTAAAAATGAATCATATACACCAGTTCATTTAAGTGAACAAGACATTCCTCAAGACAATACTTTTATGAGCCAATTCTCTATAATAATTTTAAACATTTCAGAATGAATGAATTCCATAAGGCAGTTATTTTCACTGAAAAAAAATGATTACACATACCAGAAGAAATTATTCTTATAAGCCAGTGAATCAAACACATAACCAAACTAATGATTCTTATGAGTAAGTTATTTTTAGTGAATCAAAAACATTCCAGATTATTGAACAAATGATTCTTATACACCAGTTCATTTAAGTGAAAAAAAACACTGCTGAAGACAAGACTTTTATGAGCCAATTCTCTATACTAATTAAAAAACTTTTCAGAGGGAATGAATCTTATGAGGTGATTTAGGTGACATTCCTGAAGATAAGACGTTTATAGGCCAATTCTCTATACTAACTTAAAAAACTTCTGAATAAATTAGTCTTATTAGCCGTTCTTTTTAGTGAATCAAAAATATTTCAGATAAAAGTCGATTCTTTTTAGTGAATCAAACACATAACCAAACTAATGATTCTTATGAGTCAGTTCTTTTAGTGAATCAAAAACTTTCCAGATTCCTGAACAAATGATTCTTATACACCAGTTCATTTAAATGACTAAAACATTCTGAAGACAAGACTTTAATGAGCCAATTCTAATTTAAAAACATTTCAGAATAAATGGATCTAATGAGATGTTTTTTTTTAATAAATCTGTAATAAATTATTATACCAGAACAAATTATTCTTATTTTCTTATAAGCCAATTCTTTTTAGTGAATCAAACACATAACCAAACTACTCTTACGCATCAAAATCATTCCAGATACTCCCCCAAAATCATTCCATCATTCCAGATACTCGCCCTGAAAAATTACTGAAGACAAGACTTTTATGAGTCAATTATTTATACTAACTGAAAAATATTTCAGAATAGATGAATCTCATGAAATGGTTCTTCTGAGTAAGTTATTTTAGTAAATCAAAAACTTTCCAGATTTCGAAACAAATGATTCTTATACACCATTTAAGTGACTAAAACATGCTTGAAGACAAGACTTATGGGCCAATTCTCTATACTAACTTAAAAACATTTTTAGAACAAATTCATTCTTTCTTTTTAGTGAATCAAAACTATTCCAGATGCCAGAACAAATTATTCTTATAAGCGATTCTTAAGCAAGTAAGTTATTTTTGGTGAATCAAAAACATTCCAGATTCTTGAACAAATGATTCTTATACACTAGCTCATTTAAGTAACTAAAAACATTTATGAAGACAACACTTTTATAAGCCAATTCTCTATGCTAATATAAAAACATTTCAGAATGAATGATTACAAATAAGCAGAACAAATTATTCTTATAAGCCAATGCTTTTTAGTGAATCAAAACATGCCAGATTCTTGAACAAATGATTCTTATGAATGGGTTCTTTTTTGTTATTCCTTTTGGAATGAATTATTCTTATGAGCTGATTCATTTTAGTGAATCAAAGACCAAACTAATGATTCTTATGAATCCAAAAAAAATCCAGATATCCCCAAAAATGATTCTTATACACCAGTTCATTTAAGCGACTAAAAACATTCCTGAAGACAAGGCTTTTATGAGCCAATTCTCTATACTAATTTAAAAACTTTTCAGAATCTCATTAGGCGGTTTGTTTTAGTGAAATAAAAACATTCAAGATACCAGAACAAATTATTCTTCCAAGCCAATTATTTTTAGTAAATCAAACACAGAACCAAACTAATGATTTTTTTGAGTATGTTCATTTTAGTGAAATAAAAACCTTACAGATTCCTGAACAAATAATTCTTATGAATGGGTTCAAAACCTTTTGGAATGAATGATTCTTATGAGCAGATTTATTTTAGTGAATCAAACAAAAGATTATTTTACTGTAAGCATTTTTTTAGTGAATTAAAGATGCTACAGATCTTTTGAGTAGTTTTTTTTAGCAAAGCAAAAACACAAACTAAATTAAATAAAAAAAAAAGGTTTTTATGGGCTGGTTCTTTTTATGGAATCAATATTACAAAACAAATTATTCTGATGAGACAGGTTGTATTAAATTAAAAAAAAATTTGAATTACATCCCCACTGACATTCATTATATGGAAAAATATTTTTCAAAATGTGTTCCACAGAAGGCCAATTATTGGATTACACTTATGCCACCCCTAAAAGAAGACAATGAAAAGTCATTAAAAAGTTTCTGCACTTTCTGCAATAACTGCTTAAACGAAATACTCTCACAATTTGGCAAAGAAGTTGCATTGTTTCCCAATATTTCTTCCTGAATCATTACTGGAACCAGAGTTGATAATTTATTCACAATATCCCTCATCCCTATTCAAGTTGCACACAAGTTACAGTCGTGCATTAACTGAAATAATTCCTCAAAATAATTAGGCAAATGTTTCAAATACATTTCCTATTTCAGTCTCATCAGTCAAATACAATTATGCACACACACCTTGTTGAGTTAGTTAATGCACGACTAAATGTACCTCACGAAACCCCTGCCTCAGTGTGTGTGTGTGTGTGTTTGTGGAGGCTGTTCGCTTTGATAAAGGTCTTCTCTGCAGAGACATCTGGTGTGTGTGAGTCAGACTGCTTTCTGGCAAGAACAAGAGAGCAACAGAACAGCAAAGAAAACACCATCTATAGTTGATTCCCACAAACACGCACTAACTAGCTTACATATCAACACCACAGAGTTAGAAACAGACAAACAATCCGAAATCAATGCAAACATGTTCTTTTCGCTTCTCAAATCAAACCGAGGAGTGTTTACCTAGGTGTTCAGTACATGCAGCCTGGCCAAATTTAGAGCTGTGCGGGGCAGCGCGTCATCGCCACATAAAATATTCAAACCAATGGAGCCTTGACGGCAAAACAACAAACAAGTGACATTTTTCATCGGCCCAAAGATTTTTCTGTCAGGGAAAGTGTGTGACTCAGAGACGTTAGCCTTGGGTGCTTGGCTTACCCCAAGACAGACATCCCCTCCTGCCTGTGGCATTCTGGGAAGTTATTAAGCGGGCTTGTACCAATCAAACAAGGAGGAGGATCGTATAATGCGGCTCGTTTACAAGCCGCGTTTGACACCGCAAAGTGCGTGGGAGCTATTAAGCAAGAAGCGAATGAATAATTGAAATTGTTAAACGAGGAAAACGGGACTTCAGAGATTTGAGACAAGACTGCCGGTGTTGGAGAAATATGAGAGCGGTGACGTCTTGTCACGACTGTGAGGCGATTACTAGATGGACATGCAAATGGAGAGCCGATAAATGGATACAGATGTCAGGTGTGACGTCAGTCTCTCAGACTTTAAAGACTTTAAGTAGAGCAAAAGGTCCAGTCTGTGGCATATATTACAAAGAAAAACACTCATATGCATAACTTTAACACATTTTCATGAACGGATTCATTTAAGAAACACTCATAAGAGTCACTAAGTTCAGTAAATAAAGATTCATCAGACTAATTCAAACTGGCATCTTGTGAGTCTTTTTCCGCATTATTCATTAAATAATCAGCTCACAAGATTCTGTGAGTTCTTTAGGTAAAGATTCATCAGACTGAGTCAAACTGGCATCTTGAGAGTCTTTCTGAATGACTCAAAGAACAAAGAACTCATAATAGTGAGTGAGTTCAATAGGTAAAGTTTCTACAGACTGGTTTTAAACTGGCATCTTGTAAGGTATTTCTGAATGATTCATTAAAGAAACAGCTCATAAGAGTCTGTGAGTTCATTAGGTAAAGATTCATCAGACTGATTCAAACTGGCATCTTGTGAGTCTTCTTTGACTCATTCATTAAAGAATCAGCTCACAAAAGTCAGTGAGTTCATTAGGTAAACATTCATCGGACTTATTCAAACTGGCATCTTGTAAGTCTTTCTGAATGATTCATTAAACAATCAGCTCACATGATTCTGTGAGTTCTTTAGGTAAAGATTCATCAGACTGATTCAAACTGGCATCTTGAGAGTCTTTCTAAATGACTCAAAGAAACAGCTCATAAGAGTCAATGAGTTTAATAAGCAAAGATTCATCAGACTGTTTCGAACTGGGATCTTGTGACTCTTTCAGAATTAGCTATTAAGGAAACATCTCATATTAGTCAGTGAGTTCAAAAGGTAAAGATTCATCAGACTGATTCAAACTGGCATCTTGTGAGTCTTTTTTGACTCATTCATTAAAGAATCAGCTCATGAAAGTCAGTGAGTTCAATAGGTAAACATTCATCAGGCTAATTCAAACTGGCATCTTGTGAGTCTTTCCGAATGATTCATCAAAGAATTGGCTCATAAGAGTCTGAGTTCTTTAGGTAAAGATTCATCAAACTGATTTGAACTGGCATCTTGTGAGTTTTTTTTTTTTTTTTTGACTCATTCATTAAAGAATCAGCTCATAAAAGTCAGTGAGTTCAATAGGTAAACATTTATCAGACTAATTCAAACTGGCATCTTGTGAGTCGTTCTGAAAGATTCATTAAAGAATCGGCTCAGAGTCTGTGAGTTCTTTAGGTAAACATTCATTAGACTAATTCATACTGGCGTATGAATTAGCCATTTCAGGTCTGAGAGACTGACGTCACCCCTGACATCTGTCTCCAGAAACCTTTTATTCACTCTCCATTTGCACGCCCATCTAGTAATCCCCAAAGTCCTTCATTTCACAGTCGTGACAAGACGTCACCGCTCTGTGATTTATTAAAGAATCAGCTTTTAAGAGTCAGTGAGTTCATTAGGTAAAGATTCATCAGACTGATTCAAACTGGCATCTTGTAGGTCTTTCTGAATGATTCATGAAACAATCAGCTCACAAGACTCCACGAGTTATTTAGGTAAAGATTCATCAGACTGATTCAAACTGGCATCTTGTGAGTTTTTCCTGAATAAGTCATTAAAAAATGAATGAATTAACCTAATGAACTCACCGACTTTTATGAGCCGTTTCTTTATTGAATCATTCAGAAAGATTCACAAGATGCCAGTTTGAATCAGTCTGATGAATCTTTACCTAATGAACTCACTGACTCTTATGAGCTGTTTCTTTAATGTATATGAGCATGTGTGATTTTCTTTGTAATAGATACCACAGACTGAACATGTTGCTCTATTTAAAGTCTTTTTAAAGCCTTTTCAGGCCTGAGAGACTGACGTCACACCTGACATCTGTATCCAGTAACCTTTTATTCCCCCTCTATTTGCAAGCTGCTCTGTGATTTAATAAAGAATCAGCTCTTAAGAGTCAGTGAGTTCATTAGGTAAGGATTCATCAGACTGATTCAAACAAGCATCTTGTCTTTCTGACTTGTTCATTAAAGAATCAGCTCATAAAACTTAGTGAGTTCATTAGGTAAAGATTCAGTACACTGAGGAAAAAAAAAAATTGGCGCAGAAACAGTTGTCACTCTGAAAATCGCAAGTAACGCATTGAATTAGACATTAAAGTTTGTAGAAAATCCGAAATAGTTTTTTCTTGTACTTCAATAATGTTTTATTTATAATTTCAAAAAATCTTATACTGGGTGCTAATAATAAGCATAAACAATACCAAAACAGTGCTGCTTGAATTGCAAAAGCCACTAAAAAGGCAAATGCGCCAACATTAAAAAAATAATAATAAAACAGGATCGGACTGGTTTTGCTGAAGCCAAAGCCAAACAATTCCAAGTGGCATTTCAGCAAAGCCGCACTCGAAAGCGGAGGTACGTGGCACTAATTTAACCCTGATTGGAAATGATTCAATTATGTAAACGACCAGAATGATTCTGTTTTGAATGTGAATTTCGTTCTCTAGCTTCCTTCATCCCTCTTGGGAAAACAATCTCTTGATGTCTAGATGTTTGTGTAATCAACCGGAAATTGAGGCAACTCTAAACCTCGCTTCAACAGCAGAAAGACGAAGACTTCAGGAAAGTGCCCACCTGTGTCGATTCTCCCCGCCCACCTGTGACTAATCACGACCCGTGACGGAAGCAGTTGACTAACCGTTCCGACGTAATTGAGAATGAAATCGGGACCATTGGGAGTATCCAAGTGGTCATGGGATAGCACACACACACACACACACACACACACACACACACACACACACACAAAAAATAGAAAAACGGGCACTCGCAGCAGACGTTGGTGGGTTTTGGCAGAATGAAATAAGACAGGCTGGAAACAGCCATCTGACTCTTATACAACATGATTTGTTTGAAAAGTCGGGGCAACCTCACACTGAACAGCCATCTGTCTTCATAAAATTCCTGCCAGTTCCTCAGGGCCCCTAGGATCCAAAAATACACCCAAAAAATCTACAACAAAACAATAGAACTCAAGAAAGTTACACCCAGAGTGAGAGATTAGATACAATCCATGAATTTAATATGAATCTGGAGGAGCCTGAACTATAAATAGACATTTTACTGGCATGAAACTGAGTGAATGATTATTAGAGTGATTTATCTTTGGCATCAAAGCTGATGAAATTATTTAAAAAAAAAAAAAAATTCTGGATATGTACCATGGTAATACCAAAATATATTATATTATATTATATTATTACACAATATAATGTATTATACATATTTAAAAACCAGTATTAACAAGTGTAAGGTACAGTATCTCAGAAGTGAGTACAACCCTCACATTTTTGTAAATATTTTATTATATCTTTTCACGTGACAACACTGAAGAAATGACACCCCTCAAAATAACTCAACACACAGCCATTAATGTCTAAACCGCTGGCCACAAAAGTGAGTACACTTTTGTCCAAATTTGTCCAAATTGGGCCCAAGGTGTCAATATGTTTGTGTGGCCACCATTATTTTCCAGCACTACCTTAACCCTCTTGGGCATGGAATTCACCAGAGCTTCAGAGGTTGCCACTGGAGTACTCTTCCACTTCTCCATGATGACATCATGGAGCTGGTGGATGTTAGAGACCTTACGCTCCTCCTCCTTCTGTTTGAGGATGCCCCACAGATGCTCAATAGGGTTTAGGTCTGGAGACATGCTTGGCCAGTCTATCACCTTTACCCTCAGCTTCTTTAGCAAGGCAGTGGTCATCTTGGAGGTGTGTTTGGGGTTGTTATCAAGCTGGAATACTGCCCTGTGGCTCAGTCTGCAGCCAGGACATGTTGGCATTCATGGTTCCCTCAATGAACTGTAGCTCCCCAGTGCCAGCAGCACTCATGCAGCCCCAAACCATGACACTTCCACCACCATGCTTGACTGTAGGCAAGACACACTTGTCTTTGTACTACTCACTTGGTTGCCGCCACACACACTTGACACCATTTGAAACCAAATAAGTTTATCTTGATCTCATCAGACCACAGGACATGGCTCCAGGAATCCATGTCTTTAGTCTGCTTGTCTTCAGCAAACTGTTTGCCGGCTTTCTTGTGCATCATCTTTAGAAGGAGCTTCCTTCTGGCCATGCAGACCAATTTGAAGCAGTGTGCGGTGTATGGTCTGAGTACTGACAGGATGACCCTCCTCCCCTTCAACCTCTGCAGCAATGCTGGCAGCACTCATATGTCTATTTCCCCGAACACAACCTCTGGATATGACGCTGAGCACGTGCACTCAGCTTCTTTGGTCGACCATGGCGAGGCCTGATCTGAGTAGAACCTGTCCTGTTAAACTGCTGTATGGTCTTGACCACTGTGCTCCTGCTCAGTTTCAGGGTCTTGGCAATCTTCATATAGCCTACGCCAGAGGTCTTCAACCCTGTTCCTGGGGACCCACTATCCTGAAGAGTTTAGCTACAACCCTAATCAAACACACCTGAAGCGGGCAGTCAAGCTCCTCAAGACTGTGCTGAAGCCAGTTGCAAATAAACTTTCCAGGCAAGTGGGTCCCCAGGATCAGGGTTGAAGACCTCTGGCCTATGCCATCTTTATGTAGAGCAACACATTTTTTTTAGATCCTCAGAGAGTTCTTTGCCATGAGGTGCCATGTTGAACTTCCAGTGACCAGTATGAGAAAGTGAGAGCGACAACACCAAATTTAACACACCCATTCACACCTGGGACCTGTAACACTGACCGAGTCACATGACGCCGGGGAGAGAAAATGGCTAATTAGGACAATTTGGACATTTTCACTTAGGGGTGTACTCACTTTTGTGGCGAGCAGTTTAGACATTAATGGTTCAGTTATTTTGTGGGGACAACAAATTTACACTGTTATACAAGCTGTACACTCACTACTTTACATTGTAGCAAAGTGTCATTTCTTCAGTGTTCACATGAAAAGATATAAAATATTTACAAAAAAAGTGAGAAGCGTACTCATTTTTGTGTGATACTGTACATAAAAAATACATATGGTAATCAAAATTTACCATTTTAAATATCAATGTACCATGGTTTTACCATTACTAACATTACTAAACAGTACTATGGTATTTCCATAGTACCATCTGATAAACTTGCTATACCACAGTATTTTAAAATATACAGGGGTTGGACAATGAAACTGAAACACTTGGTTTTAGACCACAATTAGTATGGTGTTTGGCCTCCTTTTGTGGCCAATACAGCATCATTTCGTCTTGGGATTGACAAATACATGTCGTGCACAGTAGGTAGAGGGATTTTGAGCCATTCCTTTTATAGAACATTGGCCAGGTCACTATGTGACTCTGGTGTAGGAAAACGTTGGCACTGCATGAAAATCCCATGGTATAGAATATAATAAAATCTAAATATAATTATCAAAATGACTATTATAATGCTTTGATACATACCAGGGTATCTCATAGCATTCGTTGAAGTACCCTAAAGTACCATATATACCATTGTATTTATTGAGTACCATGGTTTATACAGTATCAAACCACCATAATATAAGCATTTGACACCACAACTGTTCTAGCCAGTAGTAGTCACCATTGTTTGAGTTTTTAAGCAACTACACAGCCATAGTATTTTTAACGTGGCAAAGTGTTCTGCTATTTGCCTTAATACGTCTATAAATAATAGAGCCTGTGCTGTGTGATGCTGCTTAAGAGCTCCAAAAAACACTTCAACTCCTTCCAGCCGCCTCCGACTGCCAACAGGGAAAGAGACAACTTAATGACAGCGCCTGTCATAAACATGAATCAAACAGACCACGTTGAAGCACAATGGTGTGTGTTTAGTTTAGAGTCTTTTAAACAGTAATTAAGATCGTTGCGAAAGCCAATCAGAGCAATACCAGCCTGCATAAACAGCGTGTGAGGTGAAAACTCAAAGATCATGCTAATATACTGTAATTAAAGTCTCAGAGAAAACAATAACTCACAAGAGGAAGTTTAAGAGAGATCTGAGGGGAAAAAACAACTCACCGATCTTCTTCGAGCGCTCGTCTCCTCGGCTGTGCATGGTGATTGGAGAGTAGATGAATGGACTGGCACTAGACATGCCCTGTCCCAGAAGGCCTTTCACCTTATGAGGACGCAGACTCACCGGTAGGTTTAACAGAGTCACGGATCTAAAGAATCAACCGAAAAACAGAGAGAGTTAGCTCCTGAAAGGTTTCTTATGCTCTCTTCAGTGTCACATGATCCTTCAGAAATCATCATAATATTCTGGTTTGCTGCTCAAGAAACATTTATTATCAAGGTTGAAAACCGTTGCGATGCTTCAAATGTTGTGAAAACCATGATCCACTTTTTTCAAAATTCTTAGACAGAAAGAACAGCATTTATTTGAAATATTTTGTCAAATTATGAATGGCACTTTTTAATTAATTTAATGCATCCTTGTTGGATAAAAGCATTAAATAAATCTTACAGCCCCCAACATTTTGAACAGTAGTGTAACATTTATGAAACAACATGAAATTATGAATTACTTAACTGCTGTTTGGGGAAACAAAAAAAAAAGTTGATTAGGTCTGATGAACGTCGCACACGCAGCATTTATAATGATTCCAGAATTATGCAGTTCGTAACTACACTCTAGTGTAGATTAACAACCGTTTGGATGTAAAATTAGATTTCACAACATTTAAGTCTGTAATAATTCTCAGTGGCACATTTTAATAACCATTTCACAATTTATTCGTGCTGAGAAAGAAAATAATGTAATAGAAGCACATTTAATGTGAAAGCACAACTGCAGCTTTAAGTTGCACCCTACCAAGAGACCAAAACACCTTAACAACAACTCACAACACCCTAGCAACCACATCCCAAAACTAAAACAATGGGGGGAAAAATCTGCCATCATTGGAGTCCTGCTTTTAACAATTCTAACACAAGCTCTGAAATATTCAGTGATAGTGCTCATGCGGTCAATGCAAATAGTCATTTGCTAAGCAAGCATTACTACCACCTATATTTGAAGGGATAGTTCAACCAAAAATGAAAATTATGTTATGATTTGTTCCCTTATGTCATCTCAAACCTGTTTGACTTTCTTTCTGCAGAACTGAAAAGAAGATATTTTAAAAGGACAAGTTCCATTTTTGGAAGAACTATCTGGTTAAATTATGGAAAATTAACCTACAAACCTTGAGTATTACATTTTAGCGCATAGCTGTTCCCACAGTGCTTATGCGATTGGACATGAATGATTTCTCAAATCAACTGAGAGGTGTGCTGGTGCTCTACTATGTGATCAGACTGACAACTTTCACCTGGTGGATAATAAAACGGGCTAGAAGATATCTCTGTCTTATCCTGAACCCATTCAGATTACAATAGAACAAATTCTAATTCCAGTCTAATTTGACTGGACTGAAATCAGTAAGCAATTAATTGTTAAAAGATGATCTTGATTCAAACACCCACAACACCCCAAACCCTAGAAAACCACCTAGAAACCACCCCCAAACTCTAGCAACTACCCTAAACACCTCAGCAACCACCCCTAACTTCCAAAAAACACCCACAACAGCCTCAACCACACCCAAACAGCAAAAAAAAACAAACAACCACCCCAAATACCCTAGCAACCACTCTAAAAATCATCTGCAACCACTTCAAACCATAGAAAAACACCCCAAACCTCTAGCAACCACACACAACACCCTCAAATCCACCTAAAACACTCTAGTAACAAGCCACAAAACCCTGCAACTACCCCAATGTTAGCAGCTACCCCAAACCCTAACAATCAGCCTGACAACTATCCCAAACACCCTAGCAATCATTCTAAAAACTCCAGTAACCACACAAAACACCCTAGCAACCACCTAAAACCCTAGAAAACCCTAACTGCCATCAACCACAACAGCCTCAACACCACCCAAAACTTTTCAGCAACAAGACAAAAATCCTAGCAACCACCCTAAATGCTAGCAGCTTGCCCAAACCCTGGCCTCCACCCCAACAACTACCCTAAATATCCTAGCAACCACCCCAAATGCTAACAACCACTCACAACTACTCCAGATACCTTAGCAACCACCTCAAACCTTAGAAAACCACCCCTAACCTTTAACAACCACCCACAACACAAGCCAAAAAACCTAGCAACCACCCCAAACCCTAGCAATCACCCTGACAACTACCCCAAAACTACTAGCAACCTCCGTAAAAACCCTAGTAACCACTCACAACACCCTTGCAGCAACCCCAAATGCTAACAACCACCCACAACCACTCAAGACGCTCTAGCAAACATCCTTAACCTCCAATAAACAGCCAAAACTGCTTTAACACCACCCAATACACTTAGGCAACAAATCAAAAACCCTACCAACCACCCAAATCCTAGCAACTACACAAACACCTTTCCTAACAACTTTCCTAAACACATCAGCAACTACCCCAAACCTCCACAAACCACCCACAACAGCCTCAACACCACCCACAACACTAATCAACAAGCCAAAAAAACTCTAGCAACAACCCCAAATGCTAGCAGCTGCCCCAAACACCCTAGTAACCACCCTAAAACCCTAGTAATCACTCACAACACCCTTGCAACAACCCCAAAAGCTAAAAACCAACCACAGTCACTTCAGAGACCCTTGCAACCACCTCAAACTCTAGTAACCACCCCAAACAACCATCAACAGCCTCAACACCACCCAAAACTTTTCAGCAACAAGACAAAAATCCTAGCAACCACCCTAAATGCTAGCAGCTTGCCCAAACCCTGGCCTCCACCCCAACAACTACCCTAAATATCCTAGCAACCACCCCAAATGCTAACAACCACTCACAACTACTCCAGATACCTTAGCAACCACCTCAAACCTTAGAAAACCACCCCTAACCTTTAACAACCACCCACAACACAAGCCAAAAAACCTAGCAACCACCCCAAACCCTAGCAATCACCCTGACAACTACCCCAAAACTACTAGCAACCTCCGTAAAAACCCTAGTAACCACTCACAACACCCTTGCAGCAACCCCAAATGCTAACAACCACCCACAACCACTCAAGACGCTCTAGCAAACATCCTTAACCTCCAATAAACAGCCAAAACTGCTTTAACACCACCCAATACACTTAGGCAACAAATCAAAAACCCTACCAACCACCCAAATCCTAGCAACTACACAAACACCTTTCCTAACAACTTTCCTAAACACATCAGCAACTACCCCAAACCTCCACAAACCACCCACAACAGCCTCAACACCACCCACAACACTAATCAACAAGCCAAAAAAACTCTAGCAACAACCCCAAATGCTAGCAGCTGCCCCAAACACCCTAGTAACCACCCTAAAACCCTAGTAATCACTCACAACACCCTTGCAACAACCCCAAAAGCTAAAAACCAACCACAGTCACTTCAGAGACCCTTGCAACCACCTCAAACTCTAGTAACCACCCCAAACAACCATCAACAGCCTCAACACCACCCAAAACACTTTAGCAATAAGCCAAAAAACCCAGCAACCACCCCAAATATTAGCGCCTACCCCAAACACCAGTAATCACTCTAATAACTAGGGCTGCCCTCGACTAAGGATTTTTCTGGTCGACTAGTAGTCATTCATTTTAAGCATTAGTCGACTAATCGCATGTTTATTAATAAACAATTTAAATCTTTATAATGAGCCTTTAGTTGCCTACAAACCCTAATAAGGGCTGAAGCACACGCATAAAGCCTGCCCACAGCGCGCAGCAGAAGTAATGATTATAAATGTGTCAGGGGAAAACTTTTTTTAAATGTATGTATTGCGTTTCGCGCTCAAGTTCACAGAAAGACGACAGAAAGCGCATCCTGTTTGCTTTCATTACTTTACTAGGGCGCAATGTTTTGTTGTTATTTTGAGTGTACACACATGTTTTTACAGATTCTAAAGATATTTTACTCTTACCCGTTTGCCCAAGAATGAGGGAGTAGGCTATTTAAGAGCAAATGACTGCACCGGCGCTTCCATTTTTTCTGCAGTAAGCCCGCGTCTTTTCAGCTTCCACACAGACACGGGAACAGCGCACATTTCTCTATGTTAACATTAGATTAAGTCAGTCAGCTCATAAGGTAGCCTGATCAGAATCAGCTTATCATATTTCTCGGCCCGAGTATGAATTGAGTCCGTCTTTTTCCCCCTTCTCCCAGAATAGCTGTTTCAGCTAAAAATAATAGTTACGTTTTGTATGTAATGGCAAAGTGATTATATTTTGTTTAGTTTTTTTATTAAGTTAATTTAGAAAAACATTTGGAGCATTTTTTGTTTGTTAAATATAAGATTTGTAATCCGTAAAGATTTCTTTGTAAAGGTGCGTTCAAAAAGAAGATTGCGAGCCAGGGTCTTTGCGACACTTTCATTGTTAATAATTTTTGTAGATGCTTGTATATTTATTTATCAATTTTTTTCTGCAACTAAGCGACTAATACAATTTTGGTTGACCAAGCCTTTTTTGGTCGACTATTAGGGGGCAGCCCTACTAATAACTACCCCAAACACCCTAGTAACCACCCTAAAACCCTAGTAACCACTCACAACACCCTTGCAACAACCCCAAATGCTAACAACCAACCACAGTCACTTTACAGACACTTGCAACCACCTCAAACCCTAACCACCCCAAACAACCAGCAACCACTCACAAAACACCTAAAACACTCAAGCAACAAGACAAAACCCCTAGCTGCTAAATGCTACCAGCTACCCCAAACCTAGCAACCACCTCAAACCCTATAAAATCACCCCAAAACTCCAGCAAACACCCACAACAGCCTCAACACCACCTAACACACTTAGGGAACTAGACAAAAACCCTAGCAACCACCCCAAATCCTAGCAACTACCCAAACACCTTAGCAACCACCCACAACAGCCTCAACACCACCCAAAACACTGCTCAACAAGCCAAAAAAAACTCTAGCAACAACCCCAAATCCCAGAAACTACCCAAACACCCTAGCAACCACACTAAACTCTGTAGGACACCAGCCCTTCAGGACCGAGTTTGGGCACCCCTGCCCTAGAAAACCACCCCAAACCTCTAACAACCATCAACAACAGCCTTAACACCACCCAAAACACTTTAGCAATAAGCCAAAAACCCCAACAACCACCCCAAATGCTAGCAGCTACTCCAAACCTTAGCAACCACCCTAACAACTACCCCAAGCACCCTAGCAACCACTTTAAAAATCCTAGTAACCACTCGCAGCAACCCCAAATGCTAAACCCTAGAAATCAACCCCAAAACTCCTGCAAACACACAACAGCCTCAACATCACCCAAACCACGTTATAAACATGCAAAAACCCTAGCAACCATCCTAAAAACCCTAGTAACCACTCGCAACCACCCCAAACCTCCAACAACCACCCACAACCCACTAAAACCCTAGAACCCCAAATGCCAGCAGCTACCTCAACATCTATCTCAAGCACCCTAGCAACTACTCTACAAACCCTAGTAACCACTCAGAACACTGCTGCAACAACCCTAAATGCTAACAACCATCCGCAACTACTCCAGAGACCCTAGCAACCACCTCAAACCCTAAAAAAACAACACAACCAAAACCAAACACCCAGCAACCATTCACAACAGCCTCAAAACCACCTAAAAACACTCTAGTAACAAGCCAAAAAACCCTGCAATCTTCCCAAACACTAGCAACCACCTAACAACTACCTCAAACTTCCTAGCAACTATCCACTACACCCTAGCAAACACTATATATAATAGAAGCTACAAGAAGCAGGAAAGACAAGACTGTGCTTTCTAAAAAAATAAACAAATAAAAAATAGACAGGCACAAGTCTGTGTTCTTTCTAAATCAAGTTCTCAAGCGTTGACCAGCTCCTCAGTTCTGTTTCTACCTTTCCTGTTCCCAGATATTCACTCTAAAGAACACATAAAGAAAAAAAAAAATCAGTCTGAACTTTCACTCGATTCTGAACAACGAACAACTCGGCTTTAGAGCTTAAATGTCTCATAAAACTGTTGCCAGAGCAACAACTGACATTTACTCTTTCCTATAAGACAACGATCTCTCTCGGAAAATGGCAAGATTTCATTACGAAGCTGTTTTAAAGAAATGCCTTAAATTCGCCCTCTGTGTAAATTCTGGCAGAAGGCAGCGAGCAAGACATTGCATGTTAACGACGTGTGAGGAGGGAGATAAATATCAGGAGAAAAAATTCTTGTCTGAAGTTTTATAGTTAAATATCCCTTTAAGAATAAATTAAGGAATTTTAAAAACTCAAAAAAAAAAACAAAAAAAAAAACACAAGCTCTTCAGAGAGGAGCGCTTAGAGAAATGGAGACTTCAATCAAGCCAACATGTTGAGCTTTATCCACTGGTGGGATTATGAAATACATCTGTTAAAAACATTTATAGGCCTTTCTTTCCTACGCACAAAGAACATCAGCAACTTCCTTGGGACAGATGAAAGGATATGTGAAGTTTTGCGCTTCCCATTAAAATGTTTAATTTGGGAAGAATAAAACAAATGAAAGCCGCGTATTTCATTTTCATACAGCTTTCTTGCGGCTCACAGGCCAACAAACTTCAAAGATGTTTTAAACCAAAGTTAGAGTTCAGATGAGTCATTTTTCAGACACTGAGCTGTGGAAATACACCATCAAAAGTCTATGAGAGGACACTGAGATAAATGTGTTTAAATAAACCAAAAAATGTTTAGTTTTCATAGAAAACAGATATATTAGACTATTTCGAAATAGTTTAAAAAATGATGTACAATACTACAATTCAAGACTATTAACTGAAGCTAAGCTGCATAAAGTGACTACCAAAAGTTCATTAACATAAGACCTCCCACATATGCAAATCATCTACTTCATATATGAAATCCTTAAAGGGGCAGAAGCAAAAAAAAATTCAGGAGTAGAATATGCCCGTACAAAATTAAATTACTGTTTTTGGTACAAGGATGTCAGGGGTAAAAAACAAAAAACAAAAGGCCCTCTCACCTGACGATGGGCAGTTTGGTGAAGGGAACAGGAGGAAGTTTGAGTCCGTCAGGGAGGCTGATCACCTCCATTCCACCTGGACACTTTGACGTGTAGTTTTCCAAACTCTGGGTCACTTCTTTTTTCTCTGTGAAGGGAAAGAGAGAACATTTATTTTTATATCTGTGACTAATTTTTAGAATTGTAAAATATATTCTGCAATTACCAAAAAAATATATGATTTTTATGAATTAAAAATGAATAAATAATAAACCATAAACATCATAAATAATAAATAATGCACATAACTTATATATATATATATATATATATATATATATAAATTAGATTATTTATTAATAAAAATCATATATTGTTTTGGTAATCGCAGCATATATTCTGTTTTATATATATATATATATATATATATAAAAACAACACTTTATTCCATTTCAAATGGTATTTTTTATTAGGTATCTGTTTTTTCTTCTAAATAAAATGTAAACAAAAATGAAAACAGCTATGACATATTCAAAAAAATACTATAAAATACTATAAAATAAAAATAAAATGCTATCATTTCAAATGGTGCATTATAAAATGTATTTTTAAATACTAATAATTTGTCAATAAAATGTTTAATAAATAATAAAAATAAAAAATGTTATAAATTGTATTATTATTAATATTATCATAAGTTTATATGCATGTATATATTTAAGAAAAATGTTGTTTATATATTCAAGATTTAAATATTTATATATAATATCAATTATATGTATATAAATATATACATGTAAATAGATGTAAATATTTTCAAAATATATACTGTATGTGTGTGTTTATATATACATAATAAATATACACAGTATACACACATTTATTATGTAAACAAAAACTTTATCTTGGATGTGATTACTAGCCCTATATCATTATTATTATTATGATTATTATTATTACAAATACTTTATATACAAAATAAAGCTTTAAAAATAAAATGTCTTATAAAACTCCTTAAAGCATTTAAATATTCTTGCAAACAATTGTACACACAGTCAAAAGACATGTTTTATAAAATAGATTTTGCACTAAAATCTGATTGGATGAGCTATCAAAACTAATATTCTTCTTGAAACACCACTGTTTTTTTAAAAGCCAACACCACACCTCATAAATCAGCAGATCATCAATGTATCTAAAGTGCATCGAGAGCCCCATGGGTGAAATTACCCACAATTCTCACTCACAGGTCTCTAGCCCAGAGGCAGATATAAATTTAACAAGGCAAATAATCGGAGCGTCCGTACATCATGAGGGGAGACGTGCATGGCTAACGATCGGTCTATTTTAAGCTCTGTTTCCACAGGTAAGTGTCGTATTGACTTACTGCTCTGTCTATAAAAATGTTTACTGCCTCACTCTGCCATCAATTCGCACCTCACAGCCTTTCCGATAAAACCAATGATCCCGGTGCAGTCACAATCAGATCCAAATGCTTGGAAAGAATCCCTGCTGCACTGAGCAACAGGCATCCAACACATTAGAGTCGACAAATACAATACAAATACAAATACAAATATATTGTTATCGTCCATAATGAGATTTTGGATGTATATAAAATAGTAATAATAATAATATTAATATTGTATTTCTATTAGTGCTCTGGAATCGATTAAGCGATTCAAAAAAAGTTTGTTTACATAATATGTGTTTCACGGTGTACGTGAGAGAAACGCAATACGACGTTGAATCGAAGGCAAAGTTCTTTAATGACATCCACAGAGGTGTAATCCACAAACAGAAAGCAGAAACACATATACACAAAGTAACCTTAATACCTGACAAAGAGACAAGAACTGAATGCCACTTACAAAGGAGACCAATTAATACAAACAGGTGAAGGTGATTGACATTGACATTATTGACATTAACGAGGGCAGGAAAACCAAATATGTGCATGCATGGCAGAAACCAAAACAGACAGTCACAGGGGTCTGACAGTGTGTACTATGTATATTTATGTGCATTTATAACAAATACACAGACATAAATGTATAAAGTTAAGAAATATATGTAATATATCTTTACACACACACACACATATATATATATATATATATATACACACACACATACATACATACATACATACACATATATATATATATATATATATATATATATATATATATATATATATATATATATATATATATATATATACATACATACATACATGCATACACACACACAAACATGTAATTTTTAATACATGTATGTGTGTATTTAATTATATACACAAATATATGTATGAAAATGTATTTAGATTTATATACATATATACACACACAGTACACTTATTCTGAATGCGATTAATTGTGATAAATCAATTTGACAGCACTAATTTATATTATGATTATTATGATTATGATTATTAACATCTTTATTAATAACATTATGCATTAATATTAATGATAATAATGATATTATTATTATTTCTAACATTTTGTATTATTAAAAACACTATTGTCATCAACAATACAAAATGTTAGAAATATATTTTATTATATAAATAAATAGTTAATAAAATAAAACTTTAAATCATAAATAATAATAATATTATTATAAATACTTTAATATTGTTATTACTGTTTATTTTTTATTTTTAATATTTAACTTATTTTGGATGTGATAATCATGATTTTCAGTAATAATAACATTTTGCATTGCAATAAATTATTTACAAGAATTTGTTACAAATTATGAATAACAACATTATTATTAAAAATACCATATATATATATATATATATATATATATAGTATTATTATTACTGTTGCTTATTGTTTTGAATATTTATTATTTAATATTAATGTTATATTTAATATTATTACTATTTTACACATAAAATAAAACATAAAATAAAAAGTATAAATGCAATGATTAAATCTGACAGCACTAATTTATATTATTATTATTATTATTATTATTATAATATTTCACATAATTAAAAATATTACATTTTAGTATTATTAGCATGAATAACATTAATAATAATACAAAACGTTATAAATAAATATTTTTATTAAATTAAAGTATGACTAAAAATATAAATCATAAATAATAATACAAAATATTATACTTTATTATTGCTATGACTACGTTTTTTTTTTGTTTTTTTTTACTAATAATATATTATACATACAACAAATCACACAAAATATCAAAAAAAATATTTGATATATAAACATTGTACTTTATTAACATTTAACATTTAATTATTATGTTATTTGTTCTACAAACAAAATGAATCCTTTGCACCCTGAACAGATGGGAATTGAAAGCTTCATAAAATAGTTGCTGGCAGATTGTGGGCCCCCTGTGGCAGACAGAAAGGTGTGACTAACTTATAGCTACCATTAATGATTTAACATAACCCTAAGAAAGATCAGTCCCATCAATATTTCTCATTCTTCACACAGGGGTGCAGCTGGCCTATGGTGAAGTGCCGCCTGAGACGGCAAGAAGGGGAAGAAGAGGATGAGTAGAGGTGTAATAGACATCTTTCACAACTCATTCTCATGTTGAGGGAATAATAGATTAAAAACCTGTCTGGCTCTGAGACCAGACTACCAAAAAATGAATTTCAAATCAAATCCATCCATAAAATGAGACTTTTTGCACTTGCACACTGGTGAACCACATAGTACAGATCTTAAAAAAAAAAAAATAAAAAAAAAATTTAATAGAAGCTCTCTGTGTGTATTGTTCTTTTGAGAGCGCTGAAAGAGACCCGTGTGCATCTTTGTATCTCTGTTAGACAGGATATCTGCCTACAATTGGGTTACATAACACTAATCTCAAATAACAACAGGGAAAAAACAAAACCAAGCACTTAGAGTGCATCAACTTGGAGAATTGTCAAACTTACTGGATCTATTTACAGAAAAGCTAGATCAGAATAAGAATAAATACAAAAAAGACAAATAAACTGCTTTCATTTCATTGCACCTATCATGGTTGTATTAAAAGAATACAATTATGTAAACTAGTAATATGCATGCTCTCTATTTTGTATACTTGAAAAGTCTCAAAATATCAAGAAAATGTTGCCTGTTTTAGATGCAATGTTATTATAATTGTCAGTTTACTTATTATTTTTTTTAACAGCTGTTTCAAAAGTGGCTAATGCAGGAAGCAAACATTTCAATCAGTGCTTCTTGGTTGAAAAGATAAATGAGAAGAAAGAAAATTAGATCAGACCAGTCAGTGCCAAAGTGATTCACATTCTTACTAATGGACACTTAAAGTGTCTGAGAGATTGAGAGAAAGTGGGCTGGTGAGAATATTTGTTTAGTAAATGAAGGGGTCTGGCTACACAGATAATCTCAAGCCACAGTAGTCTAAATACAGTTGAGGTCAAAAGTTTACATACACCTTGCAAAATCTGCAAAATGTTAATTATTTTACCAAAATAAGATGGATTATACAAAATGTATGTTATTTTTCATTTAGTACTGACCTGAATAATATATTTCACATAAAAGACGTTTACATATAGAAAACAATAGTTGAATTGATAAAAATGATCCTGATCAAAAGTTTACATACACTTGATCCTACGACTGTGTCGTTACCTGAATGATCCACAGCTGGGTTTTTTTTTTTTTTTAGTGATTTTTTTGAGAGTCCCCCGTTTGTCCTGAACAGTTGAACTGCCTACCATTCATCAGAAAAATCCTTTAGTCCCACAAATTCTTAAGTTTTTCAGCATTTTTGTGAATTTGAACTCTTTCCAACAATGACTATATGATTCTGAGATCCATCTTTTCACACTGAGGACAACTGAGGACTCATATGCAACTTATTACAGAAGGTTCAAAGGCTCACTGATGCTCCAAAAAGAAATTTGTGACCCGTTCTGGCGAAATGAGTCGCAAGTCGCAACGTTGCATTTTAAGAAATGGGCCGATAATGTGGAAAAACAATGAAATAATTGATAATTAATTGAATTTTCTTTTTTTTAAGCTAATTTTAAAGAACAGACATTCAAAAATAATCTCCCAAAGTTTCGTTTTACTAGTAAAGTTTTAATAAATTCGCTGGAAATGAACATTGCTTTTCTGAACTCCTCTCGTCACTTCTGAGCATTTCCCTATATTCTGTGAGTCCCCTGAAACGTCACTATCTCTGCTCTCCAAATATGGTGTTAAATATTGTACAAAACCAATCAAAACGCTTAGAAATGTACACAAATAGTGACATAATAGCCACTGTGCCTGCATAACGTTACATGTTGAAATCTAGTAAGTATGCATTTAGAGTTCAAAAGTTCAACAAACAAGTTGATATTAAAAGACTTACATTTTGCGTCTCTGAGCAACATAAAGGTGTTTTGTTTCTGAATGAATTAACCGTTTAAATGATTCGGTTCAATCGCAATGACTCACTTATTAACAGCGATTTACTGACACCTACTGGCGGTTTTAATTTCACATTCAAAGTATCTTTTCACTTTTTAAATAATTTTAAAGGTAGCTGCATTATCATGTGTAAATGCATCTAAATGCCACTTTATATGCAACTTCCACAAAGATAAATTTTGTTGATACTGATTTAATTTGTTTAGTAACAGCCTAAATGTATTATTATAATAACTGACTGATTAAAAATGTAGCACCTCTGTTCAATCTTTCTGATTCTGAATCTTTGTAAAAATGTCTTTTAAAATATATTTTTTAAATAAATACTTTGAGCTTCAGCCTGGTTTAATAGCATTTATATACATACAAATGTCTTTGGTCAAATTAAGCTGTAAAATAAATAGTTTATCCCTTTAAATGCAATGGATTTTGAAAGGTATCAACAAAAAACGGGCAAAAAAATTTTACAAGCAATTTTCTCAGGTTTTCAATTGGAAAAAGAGGACAGACAACTATAACTCAAATGGGTATATCTTTAAAACCATTCAAGGTATGACTTTGACTAGGATATCATTTTAAAGCTTATGGTCCTCTTTCCATTGATATCAAATTTTTATTTTTTTTGTCATTGCAACTCATTCTGCTGGATCAGGTCACACTTTGTAGCTTCTGATCCATCAGAAGCTATAAAGTGTGACCTAATCCAGCAAAATGTAAAAAAGCTAAATGAGAAAAACTCGAAAAAGGAAAAAAAAGACTCCCTCACTTGTCCTTAGTGTGAAAAGATGGATCTCAAAATCATACAGTCATTGTTGGAAATGGTTCAAATTCACAAAAATGCTGAAAAGCCAAAGAATTTGTGTGACTGAAGGATTTTTCTAAAGAACAGCAGGCAGTTTAACTGTTCAGGACAAAAAAGGACTCGAGAAGAACTATCACTAGACAAAAACACAAAAAAACACAACATAATCTTAAGAATCAAGTGTATGTAAACTTTTGATCAGGGCCATTTTTATGAATTCAACTATTATTTTCTCTTGTGGACTATATGTAAACGTCTTTTATGTGAAATATATTATTCAGGTCAGTACTAGATAAAAAAATAACATGCATTTTGTATAATCCATCTTATTTTGGTCAAATAATTAACATTTTGCAGATTCTGCAAACTTTTGACCTCAACTGTAAATAAATGTCCTCATTCAAATTCATAAAAAGGAGGAAATTATCTCTCAACTAGCCATTTTGCTCAAGTCATTTAGCTTATTTTTTGAGAGATTAAAAGGAAAAACTAGAAATCTATGCATGAATCACATTTATGTCCCCTCACCCATTTTTAAATGATTGTAAAATGTGCTTTCAGTTATATGATTTTCATAGTACTTCCTTCCTTGGTTCTAACAAACATAAAACAAAAGAAACTCAATGCATAAGGTATTCACAGTTTCCGATGTGGCCTTTGCGTGTGACCCCAATTAACAAGGTGAAAAAATGTTAATCGCTCATTGAGATTTTTCTCGTACAACGTCACTGGTAATCAAATGGTGTCTTTTGTGTGAAGTGATTCATTCACAAGAAATACCTCACACGGATGTTTGCCAGCTCTCACCGAACAAAGGCAACTAAAACTCATAGACGATCTCTGTCTAATTGATGCAGATATTATTCTTAAAAACACACCTAATCAAAATGTATTCAAATTCAGTGAACATCTGGACAAAAAGCTATCAAAACTACACCTACAGGCTACAGCTAAACACCATCCAGTGCATTATGACTACTATAAATGACATTTAATGTCACTATAAAACTGCACTCACAACCATTTTACTTCTATAATATGTTTGCAAGTAAAATAGATACTAATGGGTTTTTCGATGACTGGTATGTACAATTAGGAATATATTTATACACATTAACCTTTATATTTAAATAAGAAAATATATACTACTTATATTGCATGGAAATAAATGAATAAATTATACGGAAATAATTAAGTACATTATAAATGAATGAATGAACAAACAAATAACGCACAATAAAACTGCACTCACAACTCATTTTACTTTACTTTTTTTTAATGGATGATTTGCATAATAATAGCTATATTTATACATATCAATCTATATATCTTATATAACAAAATGTATACTACATATATTGTATATAAATAAAAAAATAAATAATATATTATAAATAATAATAATAAAAAAAGTTCTCACAACCTATTTTACTTCCATAATAAACGTACAATTAAAATGTACATAAATACATAATATATTGTTTGGAAATAAATAAATAATTTATGTAAATAAATAAATTTGGACTTTATTTCTGAGAAATAAAAAGTTCTCACAACCTATTTTACCTTTATAATAAATTTACAATTAAAAGGTAAATAAATAAATAATATACTGTCTGGAAATAAATAAATAAATAAAAATGTTCTCACAACCTATTTTACTTTCACAATAAATGTACAATTAAAAGGTAAATAAAAAATAAATAAATAAATAATACTGTTTGGAATAAATAAATAAATAAAAATGTTCTCACAACCTATTTTACTTTCACAATAAATGTACAATTAAAAGGTAAATAAAAAATAAATAAATAAATAATACTGTTTGGAAATAAATAATAAAATTGTTCTCACAACCTATTTTACTTTCATAATATATTTACAAGTAAAAGGGTATTAATGAGTTTTTAAATGGCTCATATATATATATATATATATATATATATATATATCAACCTACATATGTTATACTATAATATACTATACTATATATATATATATATATATATATATATATATAATATATAATATAGTATAAATAAATAAAAAATAAATCTCACAACCTATTTTACTTATATAATGTACCTCCAATTAAAAAGGTAAATAAATAAATGAATAATATATTGTTTGGAAATAAATAACATATTAGATGTAAATAAATAAATACTGTTTAGAAAAAATATATATATTATTTGGAAATAAATAAATAATATATGTAAATAAAATAAATGTTCTTACAACCTTTTTTACTTTCATAATATATTTACAAGTAAAATGGTATTAATGGGTTTTTCAATTGCTGATATGCATAATTATAAATATATTTATACATATCAACCAATATATTTTATATAACAAAATATATACTACATATATTGTAAAGCAATAAATAAATAAATATAATGTTCTCACACTTCTTCCACAATATATTTACAAGTAAATACAGGTCCTTCTCAAAAAATTAGCATATTGTGATAAAGTTCATTATTTTCTGTAATGTACTGATAAACATTAGACTTTCATATATTTTAGATTCATTACACACAACTCGAAGTAGTTCAAGCCTTTTCTTGTTTTAATATTGATGATTTTGGCATACAGCTCATGAAAACCCAAAATTCCTATCTCAAAAAATTAGCATATCATGAAAAGGTTCTCTAAACGAGCTATTAACCTAATCATCTGAATCAACTAATTAACTCTAAACACCTGCAAAAGATTCCTGAGGCTTTTAAAAACTCCCAGCCTGGTTCGTTACTCAAAACCGCAATCATGGGTAAGACTGCCGACCTGACTGCTGTCCAGAAGGCCATCATTGACACCCTCAAGCAAGAGGTCTGTGGGAAGGAAAAAGTGTGGCAGAAAACGCTGCACAACGAGAAGAGGTGACCGGACCCTGAGGAAGATTGTGGAGAAGGACCGATTCCAGACCTTGGGGGACCTGCGGAAGCAGTGGACTGAGTCTGGAGTAGAAACATCCAGAGCCACCGTGTACAGGCGTGTGCAGGAAATGGGCTACAGGTGCCGCATTCCCCAGGTCAAGCCACTTTTGAACCAGAAACAGCGGCAGAAGCGCCTGACCTGGGCTACAGAGAAGCAGCACTGGACTGTTGCTCAGTGGTCCAAAGTACTTTTTTCGGATGAAAGCAAATTTTGCATGTCATTCGGAAATCAAGGTGCCAGAGTCTGGAGGAAGACTGGGGAGAGGGAAATGCCAAAATGCCTGAAGTCCAGTGTCAAGTACCCACAGTCAGTGATGGTCTGGGGTGCCATGTCAGCTGCTGGTGTTGGTCCACTGTGTTTTATCAAGGGCAGGGTCAATGCAGCTAGCTATCAGGAGATTTTGGAGCACTTCATGCTTCCATCTGCTGAAAAGCTTTATGGAGATGAAGATTTCATTTTTCAACACGACCTGGCACCTGCTCACAGTGCCAAAACCACTGGTAAATGGTTTACTGACCATGGTATTACTGTGCTCAAT
The DNA here is from genome assembly GCA_033026305.1 of Cirrhinus molitorella. Classification (NCBI taxonomy): domain Eukaryota; kingdom Metazoa; phylum Chordata; class Actinopteri; order Cypriniformes; family Cyprinidae; genus Cirrhinus; species Cirrhinus molitorella. The sequence continues at coordinate 30,446,554 of CM065131.1, read as the reverse complement.
TGGCCTGCCAACTCTCCTGACCTGAACCCCATAGAGAATCTGTGGGATATTGTGAAGAGATAGTTGAGAGACGCAAGACCCAACACTCTGGATGAGCTTAAGGCCGCTATCGAAGCATCCTGGGCCTCCATAACACCTCAGCAGTGCCACAGGCTGATTGCCTCCATGCCACGCCGCATTAAAGCAGTCATTTCTGCAAAAGGATTCCCGACCAAGTATTGAGTGCATAACTGAACATAATTATTTAAAGGTTTACTTTTTTTGTATTAAAAACACTTTTCTTTTATTGGTCGGATGAAATATGCTAATTTTTTGAGATAGGAATTTTGGGTTTTCATGAGCTGTATGCCAAAATCATCAATATTAAAAAAATAAAAGGCTTGAACTACTTCAGTTGTGTGTAATGAATCTAAAATATATGAAAGTCTAATGTTTATCAGTACATTAGAGAAAATAATGAACTTTATCACAATATGCTAATTTTTTGAGAAGGACCTGTACATATTATTTGGAAATAAATAAATATATAAAATGTTCACACAATATATATAAGTAAAAATGTTATTAATGGGGTTTTCAATGGCTGATATGCATAATTATAAATATATATTTATACATATCAACCTATATATTTTAGATTTAAAAATATTTACTACACAAATTGTATGGAAATAAATGTATATAGAAAAAAATATTATTTGTAAATAAATATATGGAAATATATAAAATATATAGTAAAAAGAGTATTAATGGGTTTTTCAATGGTTGCATACGCATAATTATAAATATATTTATACATATCAGCCTATATATATATATATATATATATATATATATATATATATATATATATATATATATATATATACACTACACATATTGCATAAATAAAGGAAAATAAATAAAAACAATATATAAATAAATCAATAGATTGCAAAAAGAAAAAAAAAAACATTGAACAAAACATTCAAATTCATTAATAATAATAATCACTTCAGAACTGCCTGATTTTGCATTCTGAAACAACGATTTCTTCCGTCTGGAAAATTTGAACTAAAGCGTTTCTGATGGGTCAGGACAGGGAAAAAAAGAAAGAGAAAGTGTGTAATGCGAAAATGTCACAGACTCAACAAAAACTTTAACAACATAACTGAGGGGGTAAAAAGCCTGCAGCTGTCGGAAGAGATGAACTCGAGCGCTCAGGTTGATGCGAGGACTGCTGACAGGATATAAGCAGAGATGACTGTCACATAAATTATGAATAATGTATAAGCAGGGCGCTGAAGTCCACTGCAATGAAATTACCGACTACAGACGAGCAACTAAACCCAACAAACACGCAACATGCTGACAAATGCGTCACACTTCCCAATCGGAGAGGCAGAAATGCAGGCAACAAAATGCAAAGCCACCAAAGCTGGGAGGAGACGGCAAACTGACAACTGATTCAGAAAATTGCTGTTTACAGCAGTTCAGTGAGGAGGAATAGATTGGACGTTACTATGGTCCATCGCAATGGTCCGCAGAACGCCGTCTGCATCTTTTGGATGCGAGAGGGAAGGGTTGTTGCTATGGAAACCATCAACATCCAGGAACGGAGGGAAAAGGCCAGGGGAAAAGTGAACGAGATGTTCAGATGAGGGTTTACATCTAGGTACAAAAAAAAAGCGTCAGAACATGTTCAAACTGAACGTAATTGCATGCCGTCTGATCAGGGTATAATTACTGACTTCGCTCGGCCTCTGAAGAGATGACACGTGGGTCACTAACTTGATATACGGCATATTTTCAAGTCAACTATCAAATGAAAGGGTTCAGCCCATGAGGGAGAGAGTTTAGATGACAGAACGCAGGGAAATAGAAATGACACGCATATAATCATATGCATATACACCATTATACAATCTATCTCTTAAAATAACATGGAAAAACAAACTCTATAATCATTTTAAATGAGTGGTTATTTTTGTCAAGTCAACTACATGAGAGTCAGTGTTCTTACTGCAACCAAAATTATTAAAAAAATATTTCTAGTAATTGAAAAATAAAGTAAAATGTTTAAAAAAAATTAATAAAGGCTGAAATCAAGTTTATAAAAATTAAAACAAAGCTGAAAATTGAGATTTTAGAATGCTGAACTAAAGCCGACAAATAAAACAAAATTACTACAATTGTTATTATTTATATTTAATTTATTATTTATATTATTTATATATTTATATTTCTATAAATACAAAATTATTTGCAAAAAACACTAATTAAATAAAAAAATCAAAAATTAAATACAAAAAAACAGATAATAGCTAAAAAAAAAAAATCAAAATTAAATTAAAATACAATAAATGCTTAAATAAAGCTCAATATTAAAATAAAACAATTGTTACAATTATTATTATTTATGGTTTATTATTTACATTATTTATTACAATATTTATTATTTATATTTAAATACATACAAAATTATTTAAAAATAAAACAATTCTAAATATTATTTGCCAAAATAGCACTGATAACAGCTCCAAATACAATAAAATGCTTAAATAAAGCTGAAAAGCAAAATAAAACAAAATTATTACAATTGTTAAAACTAAATGAAAATATACATATAAATATTTTAAAACAAGAATAACAAAAATTACAAGTACATAAAAACAATCTAAAAAAAAATAAAATGATTCTAAACATGCTATAAAAATATAAAAATACTAAATACCAAAATACGACTTATAACAGCTCCAAATAAATAAATATAAATATATTTTAAACATCACGTTTAGGTACTACAATTACTAAAACAAAAAAACATAGATAATAAAAATTATAAAAGTACATAAAATCAACTAAAAAAATTGCTAAAATTTTAAATGAAAAGTGAAAATTGTAAAAATTCTAAATATTAACAAATGATATACAAAAAAATGCTAAATTCCAAAATAACTGATAACAGCACCAAATAAATAAATACATCTTAAAAAGCTGAACTAAAACTGACAAATAAAACTAATGAAAAAATACAATAAAAGGCTGAAATAAATCTGAAAATTTTAAATAAAACTAAATTAACAGATAAAAAATTAACCATAGTCAGTCACCAAGGCAACATTAACTTTAAGTACTACAATTATTAAAAAAAAATTAAAATAAAATTAAAGCTACTTATTAATTTTCAAAAACAATTATTACAAAAACAACAAAAATAAAATGAAAAAAAAGAACTTCAATGAAAAGACGAAATTTAAAAATAAAACAATATTAATAAATGCTATAAAAAATAAAAAAAAAACCAAGGTAACACTGATAACAGCTTCAAATAAATAAATTAATTCAAGTAGACTTTAAAAAGCTGAACTAAAGCCGACAAATAAAACAAAATACAATCAAATGCTGAAATAAAGTTGAAAATTAAATTAAAACAAAATCAACAGATAAAAAATTAAATAGTAATCAAGGCAAAATTAACTTTAAGTACTACAATTATTAAAACAAAAATAAAAAATAAATTAAACCTACATATAAATATTTAAACACGATAATAAAAACGACAAAAAGTAGTCAAATTTAAATGAAAATGTAAAAACAAAAAAGTTCTAAATATTAATAAAGGTTATAAAAATAAGCACATCCCTACATACAAATTTCCTGCCCTTTAGTGCATTGTTATTCGGTTATTAGTGTATTTTGGGTGATTGCTGGGCTTTGCTAAAACCTTTAAAATGGTTTTTAGTACATTGCTATGCAGTTGTTAGCAATCCTAATAGTTATGCCTGGCTTAGCAAAGAGCATTAAATATTCTGAACGCGTTCACCAGGTACATCGTCCCTAAAATCCATTTCAAATTGCTTGTCCGTGTTTCTGTCACAAATGTCTTTCCCTCTTCCAGCCTCCCCAGAGCTGCGCTTAATATTTCAGGGACAAGGGTGCTTTTAGCAAGAGCCTGAAAGTGAGAAAGAGGTGGTTTAGTGAGGCTTGTGTGTGTTTATATGTTGGCCATGAGAGAGAGCTAGTGAGTGTGTAGCTGGTGTATGTGTGTGTGTGTATGTGTTAGCAGTGTGTTTGTTTAAAGCTTTATGAGAGTGAGATTAGCTCAGGGCCAGAGAGACCAGAGGGGCCACTGTTTTGATTCAGTCCAAAGAGTCTGAACACACTTTCATTCACACAAACACACAAACTTAAAGTTCATGTACCTGACTGCATATGAGTGAATGTCACAGAACATTTCTAATATTATATTTATACTTTTTTTTTTTTTTTTTTTATTCAACACATTTTTATCTCTACAAGAAAATAAGGTATGTTTATTTTATTTTAAAATAAAATAAAAAGCTGTTAAATTAAAATACAATAAAAAGGCTGAAACAAAGCTGAAATTAAAATAAAAAAAGATAAAAAAACAAACATAGTCAGTCACCAATGTAACATTTTTTAGTTTAAGTTTAAGTTTAAGTTTAAGTACTAAAATTATTCCTATACATAAATACAAATAAATTAAAGCTACATATAAAACATTTAAAAACAATGATAAGGAAATAAAAGCGACAAAGAAAAATATATTTGTACTAAATACTACAATTTAAATGTAAAGTGAAAATATAAGTGTTCTAAATATGAATAAATGCTAAAAAAAAAACACTGAAAAATACCATTTAAAATTACATATATTATCACATTTATATATTTATTTTTTAATTTTACACATTTTAATTTCTATAAGAAAGTAAATTGAAGTATAAAAACGTTAACAATTTTAAAAATATATAAATAAGAATATTAAAATGTTTATTGTATTTTTATTATTATTATTATTATTATTATTAAGTATATTTTATTTTATTTTATAAAACGGTTAGTTCCATTCCTGGATTCTGATTGGTCAGCAGCTGTGTTTTATTCACGATACAGCACGGCTATGACCGTTCCACCCAATGGTTCTTAGTATCACTGCGCAGCACCCTTAGCAACCACCCTTAGCAACATAAACACATATTAGTTCTTATTAGAAAGCAATAAGAGCTAACAGGCTAAAATGTTTCAAGTAAATTTTGATTTATATGACGTTAGATGAGTGGTTTCATTAACAATTTGGAAATACACACCGATTTCTGCTAAGGACAGCACCATTAAACTGTCTGACATGCTTAATCCAACACACCTAAAGTACTCGTAAACAAAGTCTGGTTTGATGTGCAGTTACACACGGACTTATAGAAAAAGAGGGGAACCGAGAACTCATGCCAGACTCATTCAACATTTTAACCGAAGAAAATGGTCTCCAGTATGGCACAATGAGCTTTAACTTTTTTTGTTTATCAGGCGGCTTTGCGTATATCCGCTTCTAATACCCTCCGATGCGCATCATTCAGTGTCCTGCATTAGCCAAAATCATGAGTGTCTTTGAATGTTTGATGATTGCGGCTGATGCGCCCGCGCCCGCTCTGTCTCCCGCATCTGGGATGCTGCTGTTCACACGCGAGAGCACGCCAGGGAAGGAGAGCGAGTGGAAAAAGTACTAATTATTATTGATTACTGATTTAAATCATTTTATAATAACGAAAACAATACCTTAAACCAGAGGTGGGCAAACTACGGCCAGCCAGGCGTTTTCATCCGGCCCGTGAGGCAATTGGAATAAACTGGCTAATTTGATGCAATATCAGTAAAGTCGATGTCGTATTTAGTGTGGTATATGGCGGCTTTCGCTTTTTACGCTTCGTTAAACATAAGCGCCTATTCATTCTTGACTGCATCCAAACCGCACAGCTCAGATACAAAATAAAAAGTCAAAATATACACCCTGTATAAAACTGGCACATTTGTAAAATGTTGCTGTTTTTAAAAATGTGAAAGTGTTCATTTGTTGGACAAGTGCAAAACAGATTGGCGACGAATATGAAAGGCAAGTGAGTTTGCATTGCGCATTTACCAGCAACGTTTAGTTTCTCTTTTAAATAATTAGGCTGGGCGTTTATAATCAATGTTTATAGTGAACGCAACTATAATTTGTGCTTGTTTTTTTACTTACAGTGTCAGTCAAATGTTTTTGAACTGTTCCTAGCCTGTTTGTATTTGAGTTCCATGAAATGACGCATATAAGAACATTCGGTTGCAGTTAGAGACTATTTTTTACAGCGGAAGGCTTAATAATTTTACTTAATGAAAACATGAATACATGTTTTTAATATTTGCATTGTGTGGTAACCGTTTTATAAAAGCAATAAGGTACTCGAGGCCGTGCTGTATCGTGAATAAATCACGGCTGAAGGGCGTTGTTAGGCACGACGCGAAGCGGAGTGCCTGCAACCCCTTCAGTACCTTCAGTACCTTCAACCCCTCAAACCCTGCAACCCTTCAGTACCTTCAGTAGCCTCTCGTACCTTATTGCTTACTTATTATTGTATTTAATGTACCCAGGACATTTACTCTAAATCAAAAGAAAAACATTAAATAAAAAATAAAATTACAGGTACGCCTAGAATTATTTTTTACTTGCATTGTGAAAAATAAAAATAAAATGACAAAAGATAAATAATAATAATAATAATAAAAATAATAATGATGATGATGATGATGATGATGATAATAATAAAATTACAAACATAAAAAGAAATGCTACTATATATATATATATATATATATATATATTTTTTTTTTTTTTTTTTTTTTTTTTTGATTTTATGCAATTTTATTTTATTTATTTATTTATTTTTTATGCAATTTTATTTCACTTGTATGGCATTTTATGCAATGTACCCAGGAAACAAATCACTCTAAAATCTAAAGAAAAAAAAAGAAATTATATTTTTAAATAATAAAATACAATAAAATAAAATAAAAATATGAGATAGTTAAGCATATTTTCCCAATTACCATAATACAAAAATGTACCAAAAAAAAAAAAAAAACTACAAAAAAGAAATATTAAAGATTTTTATCTATTTTTTAAGATTGTACATTTTTATACACATTAAAATTACAGATTGTTGTGGATATAACATGTTTTAATGGTCCTAAAACCAGCCTCATGATGAATGTTTATAATATCCATCTTCATGCCTTATGTTTGCATTTTTAATGTTACAGCTGGGCAATTCATATCATTTAAATTTAAAAGCGTCTCATATAGCGCACAGAGTTTCCTGCAGGTGAAGCCTCGCCAGGTAATTTAGGCACATCCATTCACAAAATGTGCTACTAACTTCTAAATAAAACTAAATTAACACCACAGACATCAGAGCGGAGCTGAAAATGAATCTCTGTGTTGCAATTTACACCTTTCATCCGGTGAGAATTTCTCAAGTGCGTTCGCCAGCTCTCTAAATGAAGCGCTTTATTTGGCATTCTTGATTTGTCTTCACAAACGTCGTCAAAAATAGCAGCCGAACACATACCTCAAATAGCTTATTTCACACTGCTCCGTGCAGACAACACAACCCCTGCTGACATGTGAGCTCTGGCAAATGAAACTCGACAAAATACTAATTAGCCGACAACATCACTTTCTTTTCCTCACTGTCTCACTCAGTCTGTTCTGCTAGGCGCTTTCAGTCTCTTACCCATCTTTTGTGTCAACTTTTAAAACTGGCAAAATGTTGTACGAGGTAAGGAACAGCTTGTTCTTAAAAACAACTTAAAACTATATTGTCAAAAGTATTGGGACACCACCTTCTAATGAACAGATTTGACTACTTTGGTAATTTCCATGAGTACTAATCTTAATGTTTAAGCACATAATGATATTCTAGGGACATGTTTGATTCAGTCAGTGTGGAAGAACTTGATTGGTCTGCATATAAAGCCAAGTTCTAATCCCAGCTAAACACCTCTGATGTGACTCCAAATGCAGACCCTGAGACAAAAACTCCAATGACTTGTGCATATGGGTACAGTCAATTTAAAACACTTCCTGAAGCAACAGAGACGGAAATACAGTATTTAAATACATGAATTACACTTCCGTCTTTGTTGCTACAGTTTTGGAAGTGGCTTTTTCTGTTCTAAAGAAGGTGGTGTTCCAATACTTTTGTCCATATAGTGTAGGTCATTGGTATTTGGTGAGTTTTTGGCTCAAAGTCTGCATTTAAAGTCACACCAGAGGTGTTCAGCAGAGATTAGAACTTGGCTTTATGCAGACCAGTCAAGTTCTTCCACACTGACTGAATCAAACATTTCTCTGTGAACCTTGCCTTATACACAGAGGCATTGTCATGTTAGAATAAAAAGGGTCCTGTCCAAACTTTTAATATAAAAATAAAAGAACACAATTCCCTACAATATCATTATATGTTTAGACATTAAAATTAGTACTTATGGAAATTACTAAAGTAGTCAAACCTGTTCATTAGAAGGGGTGTGCCAATATTTTTGGCAATATAGTGTATTTCTGACTGAAAACAAATACTCAGGAGGGGAATAATGTAGACCGAAGACAGGCTTTGACATTTTTCTTTTTTCTTCCCACTCACTTGGTTACATGAGCAGAAAAGTCCATTAAAGACTCTGAAAACAAACACTCTTCTTTAGAATAACATATCCTGCTGTTTTATTTACAATAACAGAGACCTTTATTAAGAAATCCACTTGTAATCCGATTTGCTTGACCAGTCTCTTTTGTCTTTCCCTGGTTCTTTAGCCATGGTAGACTTTATGGCTTTAAAAAGTTACATTTAAATTAAACTTCATAGACGATGTTCCGGAAAAAAAAAAAAATTTTTTTTAAAGAATTAAAGAAAAAATCAAATATTTCTGTAGTCATAGCTCTTAGATACACCATTGTGCAAAAGTTAGATTTTTTTTGTTTTGTTTTTTTTAAATAAGTCTCTTGTTCACCAAGGCGGTGTCCATTTGATCAAATTTGATCACAGTAAAACAATAATATTATTGCAATTTAAAATGACTGTTTTCTGATTTAATATATTTTAAAATGTAATTTATTCCTGTGAAGCTGAATTTTCAGCATCATAACTCCAGTCTTCAGTGTCACATGATCCTGAAATAATTCTAATACGCTGATTTGCTGCTCAAGAAAAAAAAAATATAATTAAAGGGTTATTCCACCCCAAAATGAAAATTTTGTCATTAATCACTTACATTAATCACAACCCCATGTCGTTCCAAACCTGTGAAAGGTTCAATTGTCTTCGGAACACAATTTATAAGATATTACACGGATACGTTTTCTACATGTATTTAAGCTATAATTCGAACGAAAACAGCGCATCCACGTTGCAGCGTACGTCGGTTACGTTCAGTGGATACTTTCCAAAATGGTGCTACGGTGACATAGAGGAGACGAATTGTTGACTAAAGTCGTTATTTTAGTTTTCTTTGCGTACAAAAAGTATTCTCGTAGCTTCGTAAAATTATGGTTGAACCACTGATGGCAGATGGACTATTTTGACAACGTCTTTCAAACGTTTCTGGGCCTTGACAGTGTGGTTTACTTGGCAGTCAATGGGACAGTCAAAAAGCTACCGGATTTCATCCAAAAAATCTTAAATTGTGTTCCGAAGACGATCGAACCTTTTACAGGTTTGGAACGACATGGGGGTTAGTAATTAATGACAAAATTTTCATTTTGGGGTGAACTATCCCTTTAACAATGCTGAAAAATCTGTGAAACAAACAAATTCTTGATGAACAGAAAGTTCAGCATTTTTGGATTATGGATATATATACACACATACATACATACATGTTATATAGAAAATGTTATGTAAAACATGTAATATTATATCAAATTTAGATATAATTTAGATATGTATACAATTTATTTAGATAAAGACAATATACACGCATGTGTGTATTTACACTACCAGTCAAAAGTTTGGACACACCACATTCACTATGATGTAAATCAATGTTTTTCTATATTAATATACATTAAAATTTACTCTATATCTGTAACTAAAGTTGAATTTCTAGAATCATTACTCCAGTCTTCAGTGTCACATGATCCTTCAAAAATCATTCTAATATGCTGATTTATTATCAGTGCTGGCTGCTCAGGTGCGCTGCTTAATATTTTCTTTTGGAACCTGTGATACTTTTTTTAGTATTTTTTGATCAATAAAAGGTTAAAAAAGAACAGCATTTATTTAAAATAGAAAGGCTTTCAAACAATATACACTACTGTTCAAAAGTTTGGGGTCAGTACATTTTTATTCTTTCTTTTTTTGAAAGAAATTAATACTTTTATTCACCAAGGATGTGTTAAATTAATAAAAAGTGACAGCATAGATTTGCATTGTTAGGTAAGATTTATACTTTGAATAAATGCTGTTCTTTTTAACTTATTATTCATCAAAGAATCCTGAAAAAAAGAATCACAGGTTTCAAAAAATATTTGGCAGCACAACTGTTTCCAACATTGATAATTCTAATAATAAATCAGCATATTAGAATGATTTCTGAAGGATCATGTGACACTTAAGACTGCTGATGAAAATTCAGCTTTGCGTCACAGGAGTAAATTATATTGTAAAGTATATTAAGTATATAAGTAAAAAACATTATTTTATATTGTAATAACATTTTGCAATATGACTTTTTTTCTGTATTTTTGATCAAATAAATGAAGCCTTGATGAGCATAAGAGACTTCTTTAAAAAACAATAAATGAGAGGGTGTGTCCAAACTTTTGACTGGTAGTGTATATATACATACAATAAATATACAAAATGTTTTCTAAGTGATTAATGGTTGCCCAGCACTAATAAAATTATGTTATATAAATATATAGTTGCACTGTCATTTCTGATTAATTTAATGCATTAAGAATTAAAACCAACCAGTTATAGCTGCCAACTAGAAAATGATCAAACATTTGTTTTTTCTTTAATTCACACAAAGTTTATCAATATCTACAAACTACAATCAGTTCCATACTAGCTAGTCTCTGCTGCATTATAAAAAAGGTAATATAATATTTAATTTGGTCTATCACAGTCTTATTTTGTACTTTATTCGAGAGCCTGTAATAATTCAGAAGTAGCACAGAAAACTCTTATTGGAGTTATTAATTAAATCAAATGAAATTAAAAATAAGATTAAAATAAAATACTGAAACACTTCTTTCTACCCTCTATAACCTCATCTCTCCGTTTATCGCTTTCTCTTCCATTTAGATTCTAAAAGCGTGTATCTGCCACATCTGCAAATATGTTTCTCCACCTCTTTCTCTCTCTGTCTGCATTAATTATTTCATAACACGAGCATCCACCTGTTATCTGTAGGCAGAGCAATTGTTCACTACAAAGCTCTGCCTTGAATAAATCATCCCCATCTTTTCTTCTAATATCATTCTGTCAGGACTTGAAAAAGACAGTACCCCCTCATGTGCTAACTTAAAAGAAACCCTCTGAATCTCCTGCTCTGTTTTTCTCATCAAGAGTCCAGATTGACACTGATCAATGTCAAGCAGATGCATTTAAATCAGACGCCTCCGTTCTGTAAAGTGCTTTTGTGTTGAGGATGTTCTAACAACTGCTGGTAACAGGAAATCATTAGTCATTATACAGTAGCGTATAACGGGGCGGACTGCGATCTGACTGTACTGTCTGTTCTTTTGCATTTGCACAGATGCTTTCAGCGATAAAATCAAGAGAAGCGACAGGAGGCAGACTGAAACTGTCGCTCCTCACTTCAGCTCTCAGATGGCTTACAGTTTTAATTCAGGTGGACTGAGCAGCTCTCCTCAATCAAAGATCAATCATGTCAACAGCGGGATGCGGACTGCAATTCAAATGAACACAGGGGGAACTTCTGCAAAGACAACACTGCGATAGTGATGTCCGATTTAAGAACAAATTGCTATTCTAAAGCAGTTCTTATGAATAATTTGGCTGAGCTGTAAACCAGAGTGAGTGCTATTCCTAAAGCCTCTGGACTTGTAGCGATAAAACAATGTGGAATCATTAATTTACAAAAATAAACAGCAAATGTCATTAATATAAGCTCTAGTAACTGTATGTAGGCATTTCCAGCTATTTGAAAAAGGTGAAAAAAAAATTTACTAATGGGAGTGAAGAGGTCATGTGAATTTTTTTATCTTGATTTTTATTTATGTATGTATTATAAAATGACTTTTTTCTCATACATTTATGACAATAAATGTAAAAAAATGTGAATAATTTAAGAGAGTAAAAAAACAAATGTAAAAATTGACGCTATTTTTCCCTTATTTTTGACATTTTTGCAACACCCAAGTCAATATAAAAACGCAGTATTGTGGGAACTAGAGGTAAATGTTAATTATTTTACCAAAATAACAGGGATAATACAAAATTCATGATATTTTTTATTTTGTATGGACCTGAATAAGATATTTTACATAAAATATATACATATGTATAAGTTAAATATAGTCCACATAAGAAAATAATAGTTAAATGTATAAAAATAATCCCGTTCAAAAGTTTACATACACTTGTTTCTTAATAAATTGTTGTTACCAGAATGAACCACAGCTGTGTTTTTTTATTTTGCTTAGTGATAGTTGTTCATGAGTCCATTGTTTGCCCTGAACAGTTAAATTGCCCACTGTTCTTCAGAAAAATCCTTCAAGTCCCACAATTTTTTTTTTGAATTTGAAGATCAGGGTAAATTTTAGGGATGCACCGAAATGAAAATTCTTGGCCAAAGCCGAAACCGAACAAAATGAAACACTGGGCCGAATACTTTTTTTTTTTTTTTTTTTTTCAGTTTTTTTCCCCCCCATGTATTTTGCCTGTTTTTTTTTGTTTTGTTTTTCATCATTGCGTAAAACTAAAAAGCCAAAATGTGCTTTTTACAGTTTTGTCTTGCTTTTCAAAAAAAAATTAAAAATCAATTACAAAACAACAATTTAAAAATATTTACTTAACACTGAACATTTTTAACATTCTAGTAGACATTATAGCTTACCAACAAAGCACAATTTAACTTAAAGTAAGTTAGTAAAACAATATTATTTGGCCATTTTTAAGACCCCCTTCTTGAATCAGGCATGCGTTTTGTTTTGTTTTTGTTTTTTTATGTACAAATTTTATTTTATTTTGGCCGAAACCCGCAGAAAACATTGGTACTTATTTTTGTTTGTAATTATTGTTATCATTATTTTTGTCTTTTTTATTTTATTTTACAGTTTTATTTTACATTACAGTACTAACATTTATGAATGTTGACTTTTATTTAGGCGGAAACCTGCATAAGACATTGGTACTTCTTTTTGTTTGTAATTATTGTTATCATTATTTTTGTCTTACTTTTCGCTTATTCGGCCGAACACCGAAATAGCTTTTATTGCTATTTTCGACCGAATAATTTCAGTTGCCGAACATTCGGTGCATCCCTAGTAAATTTAACTTATTTTGTCTTCTGGGAAACATGTAAGTATGTCCTGTAGCTTCTTAAGGGCAGTAATAAATAATAAAAATATGCCATTTAGGCAAAACAAGAAAAATTTACACATCTTCATTCTATTCAAAAGTTTTCTTTTAATGCTTTGTTTTTCCTTCTGGAGCATCAGTGAGTGTTTGAACCTTCTGTAATAGTTACATATGAGTCCCTCAGTTGTCCTCAGTGTGAAAAGATGGATCTTAAAATCATACAGTCATTGTTGCAAAGGGTTCAAATACAAAAAAACGCTTAAAAAAAAAAACTAAGAATTTATGGGACTGCTCAGAACAAACAAGGAACTCATGAACAACTACCACTAAACAAAGAAAAAAACAGCTGTGGATCATTCAGGTAACAACACAGTATTAAGAATCAAGTGTATGTAAACTTTTAAACAGGGTCAATTTAAAAAATTCAATTATTATTTTCTCTTGTGAACTATATGTAAACGAGTTTTATGTGAAATATCTTATTTAGGTCAGTACTAAATAAAAAATAACATGCATTTTGTATGATCCCATTTATTTTGGTAAAATAAAAGTTTTGACCTCAACTATTTAAGATATCTTTTGTATGTTTGTCAGAAATGTTACTTCAACATGAAGCATTTATGCTCCTGTTTAAACTAAAAGAAGGCCCGAAATTCCATTTAAACGCCTGAAAATAGATCACATTGCTCGTTAGACAAAATAAGAGAGATTCGTTTGGCTCTCAGAGGAGAGAAGAGTGCAGAAATGGGTTTTATCAGAACATAGGGAGCCATTGTTACTCTGACACTGTGTTGAAAACAGCGTTCGACCAATCCCTGAGCTCAGCCGAGGGAACTCTGGATTTGTTCTGTCTGGTAGGAAATGATAAGCTTGACAGAGCTCAATACCCAAGAGCTGCAGGCCCAACTGCATGTGTGTTTGTGCGTGTGTGTGTGTGAGGCAGACAGGATTACAGCACACCTCTGTGGGGACAGGACGCTGTGAAGTGGACCATGGCTGAGCAACAAAAAAACAACATCAATCTCTTTTCAAAGACATGGAGGCTTTCAGGAAAATCCAGGTAACACGCCACACAGAGCCACATGCAAACACAAATAGCCACATACATCCTTAACAAATGACAGAGACTAAAAATTGTGAAATTACTAACCAACATACATTTTCCAGTTTTACTTTTAAACATTGTGGGACAAAATGCTAAATTACTTAAAGGTTTATACAAATTATTTTAACAGTACTGTTCCTAAAACAGTAAACATCTTCACTACATGTCAAATAAATATTTTAATATTTTAAATATACAGTTTTTTTTTCCACTAGTTTTTAATACAAATTATAACTAATTAATATAAATAAAATAGATTATACTACAACATAAAAAAGTCATTTATAATTATAGTTTATTTTACTATATTATGAGTGTGGTTTAAACATATATCTCCCTATTAAGGAGCTTTAAAGCAGTTGTACATTTTCTTTTAGCCAGCTATTTTTTTTAAAAAGTAAGCTGACTGTAATTTAACTTCTTTACTTTGAATACCTTGGTGAATTGCACTTTAAAGGTAGCTTCCCCAACCCTGCAATCAAAACTCACACACAGGCTTCTAAAGAAATAAAGAAAATAAGTCATTGTGCAGACAGAGAAAGAGATGACCCTCTAAAAAGAGTATGACTGAAAGTATAATACGACGATTCCATAAAATACAGGCCTGAAAATACAATAACAAGTCCTCACCGTAGCAGAATCAATCTACATAAACGCACTCTAGTCAACATTTTATCCTCACTGTCTCTTTCTTTTCATCTCTTGTCTTTTCGATGAGTACCGTCTGTCTGTCTGAATCTCTCTTGGGTACATGATGGGTGTCTAAATAAGCTGACAGCATCTACTACGAGTGTTTGTTTTTGCTTGTTTGAGCGTTTGTTCTTGATATGTTGGAGGGCTACTTTTCTGAAATTGTCTAATAATAACCGACTTAGGAATAGTTCACCCAAAAATTAAAATTTGCTGAAAAATCTCATATGAGTTTGTTTCTTCATCACTTGCTAACCAATAGATCCACTGCAGTGAATGGGTGCCGTCAGAATGAGAGTGCAAACAGCTGATGAAAAAACATCACAATAATCCACAAGTAATTCACACCACTCCAGTCTATCAATTCACATTTTGTCTTGCCAAAAGCTGCATGTTTGTAAGAAACAAATCTATGACTGAGGCATTGAAACTTTAAACCGTTGCTTCTGGCCAAAATAGGAGTCTATAGTTCATAATATTGCTTCCTCTAGCAAACTTGTTGTCCTGTCACATCAAAATCCACCAACACATTTGTTTGGAACTGTTTTCTCCTTGATCTGTGCATATTTCTTTCCAGATTCAGACAAACTAGAGAAAGCAATATTATGAATAGAGCAATCATATTTTAGCCAGAAGCTATGGATTGAAGTTAGAATGATGCATTTGTTTGTTACAAACACATAGCTTTTTACTTAAGATTTTAATTGATGCACTGGAGAGGTGTGGATTACTTCTGGATTATTGTGGTGTTTTTATCAGATGTTCATTCTGACGGCACCCATTCACTGCAGAGGATTCACTGTTTCTCTAAATATGTTCTGATGAAGAAACAAACTAATCTTTATCTTGGATGGCCTGAGGATGAGTACCTTTTAGCAATCTTCATTTATGGGTGAACTGTTACTTTAAGAAACCAAAAGGTCAATAGGTGGTCTTTGAAACTTAATGTGTGAAGTTTGAGGGCCTTTATGCATGCACCCCATATCTTACCCTGATCAGAGAGGAAGTCCAGCATGGTTTGTAGTAGAAAAGAGAGATGTCTGACAGACAGTCCTGGGTTCCCCATACGACGAGATGCATAAACCAGCTCATGAAGCAACCGTAACTGTACTGCCGCCCACCCACGATGGGTTCCTACAAACAGAGAGGAGGAGAAAACAATTAAACACACACAAAAACAACACTTTTGATGGATTTACATCACATAAGCCTTTGTGTTTCCACCTTCAGACAGTATTCAGATTTTTTCCCCTAGTGTATTCTTCGCTCTTGCAGTTTGTCTTTGTTACCCTCGTGAAGTTCATGTTCAAATCAAGTTTTTATAGCCGTTTTCCATTTTCACCAGGCAGTTTTTGTTCCTGTACCTTTAAGACTTCTTGACAACAATTGTCCATCAACATCTTGTTCTTTACATCCCCTTTTACTGATAAAATATAATGTGACGGGAAGGTCAAACCCAATCAAGTTTTGTTTGTACATATAGCATCTTTTTCTGCTCAAACTGTCAGAAAGCCGTCATAAAATGTACAGTCTTAAATTACATCATTCAACAGCTGAGTTACAACACTCATCCATCAGGCAACTCACACAACTGTCACAGAAGAGAGAGAGAGAGTGAGATTGAGAGAGTGAAGCTGATCCGTGCTGCTCCTGAAGAATGTAGCAGCAGCTCTGGAATGATTCTGAGGATTTATCACTCCACACAGTTCTGCCGCTCACATGACCTTCTATTTCACACTCACCTTACTCTCAAATCATGCAAATCCACACTAAGCTTTACAGTACAGAGTGTCTGCCTGCACACCAAACCAAAGGAACCAAAAACGGCAACATTTCTGCTGTCTGATGCTTTTTAATCAAGAAATGGGAATCAACAGTCTCCAAAAAAATGTTTATGAAGCATAGACTCTATATCTTCTAATTCAATATGCTCAAACAGGAAGCGATCATGATTCTCAACTTCGCATTTATAGACGTTTATAGATTTATACATCATCTGAAAGCTGAATAAATAAGCTTTTTATTAACAGTTTTCTAGGATAGGCGAGTTTTGGAGGAGATACTATTTGAAAATCTAGAATCTGAGGGTGCAAAAAAAAAAAAAAAAAATCGAAATACTGAGAAAACACCTCTGAAGTTGTGAAAAAGTGAAAGTGACAGAAAGTGACGAGACGTGAGGCCAAGTATGGTGACCCATACTAGGAATTTGTGCTCTGCATTTAACCCATCCAAGTGCACACACACAGTAGTGAACACACACACACACCGTGAACATACACCCGGAGCAGTGGGCAGCCATTGCATTGCTGCGGCGCCCGGGGAGCAGTTGGGGGTTCGGTGCCTTGCTCAAGGGTCTCACCTCAGTCGTGGTATTGACGATGGAGAGAGCGTTGGATATTCACTCCCCCCACCATCAATCCCTGCCGGACCTGGAACTCGAACCTGCAACCTTTCAGTCACAAGTCCGACTCCCTAACCATTAGGCCACGGCTGCCCCTTCATTGTCCAAATGAAGTTCTTATAAATATTAAGTATTTACATATTTACAAAAAATCTTCCTGGAACAAGATCTTTACTTGATCATTTTGACCCAAACAATGTATTGTTGGTTATTGCTACATACAGTGCTGCTTGAAAGTTTGTGAACCCTTTACAATTTTCTATATTTCTGCATAAATATGACCCAAAACGTCATCAGATTTTCATTTAAGTCCTGCAAGTAGACAAAGAGAACCCAATCAAAAAAGTGAGAGAAGTATATTTTCTTTGTAATTTATTTATTGAAAAAAATGATCCAATGTTCCATATCTGTGTGGTGCAAAAGTATGTGAATCTCCTCGATTAGCAGTTAATTTAAAGGTGAAATTAGAGTCCATCTGTGCAGATGTGTTTTCAGTCAGTGCAATGACTATCAAATGTTAGTATGTGACCTGTTTTTTTTTTTTTTTCAAAGAACAGGGATCTATCAAAGTCTGATCATGTTTGTGGAAGTGAATCATGTCACAAACAAAGGAGATTACTGAGGAACTCAGAAAAAGACTTGTTGTTGCTCATCAGGCTAGAAAAGGAAAAAAATTGAGTCAGACAGACTGTGTACAAATGGAGGAAATTCAAGACCACTGTTACCTTCCTGAGAAGTGGTCTACCAACAAAGATCACTCCAAAGCAGAACGTGTAATAGACTGCAAGGTTGCAAAAGTTCCCAGGGTAACTTCTAAGCAACTAAAGATCTTTCTCACATTAGCTAATGTTAATGTTCATGAGTCCACCATCAGGAGAACACTGAGCAACCAATGGTGCGCATAGCAGAGTTGCAAGAAGAAAGCCACTGTTCTCCAAAAAGAAATTTGCTTGCTAAAGATCATGTGGACAAGCCAGAGGACTATTGGAGAAAGGTTTAATGGATGGATGAAACCAAAATTGAACTTACTGGTTTAAATGAGAAGCCATTACACACTGCATTCCAGCTTAAGAATCTTATCCCATCTGTAAAACATGGTGGTGGTAGTACCATGGCTTGGGCCTGTTCTGCTGCACCTTGGCCAGAACAATGAATTCTGAATTATACCAGCAAATTCTAAAGGAAATCCTCAGGACACCTGTTTAAGAACTCAAGAGAATGTGGGTCATGAAGCAAGACAACAACCCCAAGCACACAAGTCATTCTTCCAAAGAATGTTTAAAGAAGAACAAAGTTAATGTTTTGGAATGGCTGTGTCAAAGTCTTTAATCCAATTAAAATGTTGTGGAAGAACCTAAGCAAGCAGTTCATAGGAGGAAAGCCAGCAACATCACAGAGTTCTGTATGTGGTTCTGCACTGAGGAATGGGCTAAAACTCCTACATGTTATTGTGCAGAACTGATTAGCATTTACAAGAAACTTTACCTTCGCTTACAGCAGCAAAAGGGGGTCACACTGGACACTGAAAGCAAAGATTCATATACTTTTGAAATGTAACATGATAATTTTTCCTTATAAATAAATGAAAGCAATTTGTTTCTCTCACTTGTTTAATTGGGTTCTCTTTGTCTATTTTCAGGATATGAAAATCTGATGATGTTTTGGGTCATATTTATGCAGAAATATAGAAAACTGTAAAGGGCTCACAAACTTTCAAGCAGCACTGTATATACCCTTGCTACTTATGACTGGTTTTGTGTTAACATATTTAGTTAAACATACATTTAAAGTGTGTATTTCTAGATATTTCCAAGATGAGATCATCATACAAAACTGCAGATGCAGCCCTATTTGCATACCACCCATCCTAAATGGCAAACATGATCAGTAATAGCGTGTCCCATATCAGAAAAATAAAATAAAATAAGCCCTACAGCACTACAGAAAACATGTGATTGCTCTGTTTTGACTTTTTAGTTGTAGAAATATGGAATGCATGGTCTAAGCTCCAATGATGTGTTTTATTCCAAATGTGTGAATTTAAAAGTGAATAAAGAATTTGGCAAACGCAACTGTATGCAACAAACGGATCGGTGGTATCAATATGCAAAATTTATGTTGCAGAATGTCCCAAGTCTGTCCCAAAACACTCCCAACACATGACTTATGCATAAAACTCACAGTCTAAAAAGTATATGCACACAAACAGTAGAATTCAATGTTTTCAGGCTCATAAAACCCCAAAGATTAATATTAAATATAAATATATTTATAAATGATTACTTTTTCTTTTTTGAAAATCAATTTTCCCTCATTCCCTTTTCTGAGGTGTCCTGTCTCTACACAAATTGTGCTTAGGGAGTGTTAGCTAGTGAATTCTGTTTATATCTTGAGATCCATTGTTATGCTACTGAAAAAGATAAATAAGTTTAAAAATTCTAAATTCTGCCCAAATCTCAGTTGGGGGAATATTACATGTTCATGCACAAGCTTTATTTCCCACAAGTCTCCTCCTGGAAGCAAATATAAAGCAAACCTTTTTATTATACATAACCTTATCTGCATGTAATTTACATACGCATTTGGCTTCCAGACACCTATTAGCAGATACTATGAGCGTATCAGCAGCATCAGAAACATATTAGATGACGATATAGGCTGTAAATATCAGCTGTGCATATAAGTGTCTGGCATAATCAAATCATTAAAACAACCTGTAAAATAATGTGTAAGCTTACTGTTACCTTGACATCCAAGTGGGGTCTTTTTTGTTGCATGAGGAAGCATTTTTTAAGGTTTCAATAAAAAAAAAGTACCCCAATTCTGAAAAATTCAATACAGTACATTACAAGGGCCAATAAAAGCATGCACATTCAAAGCTGATTTTTCTGCGTACCCAACATTCATTCACAACACATCACCTCATAAAAATTTGACTATTTACAACAGCTGCTGCACATTCAGCTGCCATTTATTAAAAACAGCCACTTCACTCCCTCTTCAGCTAGAAATAATACATCCCACTGCAGTTCAGGGATCATAACGGCTGGTTCGAACAGGAGTCTCCAGGAAGCATTTTACAGTTCTCCAGGGTCTGCTGCAGTTCTGTGTTCGGTCTTTGTGTTTTCACTGGACTTTCTAAATCCCTGCGCACAATGGTTGAGCTAAACGCAATCAATCAGAGGTTGATGATATATTCGCTCTCTCTGTGCGTAAAGAGAGCTGAGCTCGAGAACTCCCAGGCCAATTAAAAACCCATTTTCTCTTCTCTCTCTGCACTCCATGGTGTCTCTATTGACCCGAGCCCTCTTCTCTCTTTCACTTAAAGCTTCAGTAAGCCAGGGTCACCCTTCAGCTTCAGCGGACACACGCGAGGGGTCTCCATGGCCCACCCGCAGGGACCGTCACCTCCTGCTCTCAATGACATCACTAAGTCAATGCATCAAAATCACATTAAATCAGCTGTTTTACCTGACATAGAACAAAAATGTAAGAAGAATAAATATATCTGAATGAGGGAACAGTTGGGTGTGCATTGAGATAGCACTCATAAATCTTACTTCAAGTTCATGTGAAACCAAAACTGACTATTTATTTTCCTAATAAATGCTGTTTGTCTTATAGTGCATGATTCATCAGTGCAAATTATTCCAATCTTTTCTAAAAATGCATTTTCTGCCTTGGAACTAATGACTTTGTTGACAGAACCAAAAAAATAAAAACCAATTGCTCAAAGCTGTGGAAAACTCACTGTCATGATGCCCCCCCCAGTGCTGTGGGTAGTTGTCAAGGTGTTGCTATGCACTTGATAAGGTGTTCTAAATAGTTTTAAAGCATTACTATGCCATTGCCAAGGTGCTGCTATGCACTTACTAAGCTGTTCTAAATGATTTTTAGATCATTACTATGCTGTTGCCAGGGGTGGTTGCCAAGGTGTTGCTATGCACAAATTAAGGTGTTCTAAATGGTTTTTACAGCATTACTATGCCGTTGTCAGGGATGGTTACTAAGGTGTTGCTATGCACTTGCTAAGTTGTTCTAAATAGTTTTTAGAGCATTACAACGCTAATGCCAGGATGGATGCCAAGGTGTTGCTATGCACTAAGGTGCTGTAAATGGTTTTAAAGCATTACTACGCTGTTGCCAAGGTGTTGCTATGCACTTACAAAGCTGCTCTAAATGGTTTTTAGATCATTACTATGCTGATGCCAGGGGTGGTTCCCAAGGTGTTGCTATGCACTTGCTAAGGTGTTCTAAATAATTTTTAAAGCATTGCCATGCAGTTGCTACAAATTTCTGGTGGTTGCCAAGGTGTTGCTATGCATTTGCTAAGCTGTTCTAAATGGTTTTAAAGCATTGCTATGCCATTGCCAAGGTGTTGCTATGCACTTACTAAGCTGTCCTAAATGTTTTTTTGGGCATTACTATGCTGTTGTCAGGGGTGGTTGCCAAGGTGTTGCTATGTACTTGCTAAGATGCTTTAAATCATTTTTAAAGCAATGCTATGCAGTTGCTATGAGTTTCTGGTGGTTTCCAAGGTGTTGCTATGCACTTGCTAAGGTGTCTAAATGGTTTTAAAACATTACTATGCCGTTGCCAATGTGTTTCTATGCACCAAGCTGTTCTAAATGTTTTTTAGGGCATTACTATGCTGTTGCCAGGGGTGGGTGCCAAGGTGTTGCTATCCACTTGCTAAGGTGCTGTAAATGTTTTTCAAAGTGTTGCTATAGGTTTCTGGTGGTTGCTAAGGTGTTGCCATGCACTTGCTTAGGTGTTCAAAATGGTGTTTAGAGAATTACTTTGCAGTTGCCAGGGGTTTCTGGGTGTTTTACAAGCTCTTTCAAAATACATAGTCAGTTTCTGGGTGGTTGCTAGGTGGCTAGCAATTTTCTCTAATGTTCTGGTCACTAGATGTGATAAAAAAACACACAAATTGAGGCATCATATTGCACCAAAATAAAATAATTAGTTATGTATTATTATATAGTATTATATATCAGCCATTATTCAACTAAATATTCAGTTTCACTCTGGAAAGTGTCACATTATGGCAGTTAAATGTGTTGCAAATGCCGCTTTAAAGAATATTCAAGATTTTCTCTTTCAAATTCATAGGATTCTGAACGATATAGGCAAACCCTCAGGCTGCGTCTAAAGCTAAACGTCTTTATTATTCCATGCATGTGTGCCAGCGTGTGTGCGAGTCGGGCAGAAGGTTGAGAGGATTTCATATTAAAGGGAATATAGTTAAGAACCCTAAAGTGATGCACCTCAGAGTCTGACATCACAGCTCAGGGTCAGATCTCCTCTCTGCAGTGTTTTCCACCACAAAGACTAAACGAAATATATATCACCCCAGAGAAGAGCTCTTCAAAACCCACAACGCTGTTCTGTAAGCATACAAAGAGGGACAAGGTTACTTCAATGCCGCCTGGGCAGATTACAAATCAACCAAAGGCCGTTTATGAGTCTGAGGTATTTAAAGAAAAGTGAGCAATTCAAACTATTTATATTCTGCTCTTGTTTTGCGAAAGACGCCAGTAAACGGGGGTAAAACGGGTCGAGAGGACAACCATGAAATAAAACACGGTAATAGCATGCATTTATTAAAACAAACAACAGCGTTAACCTAATTAAAAGAGCAAACACGAAGAGGGAGGGGGAGATGATGTCATTATACAGGTTTAGAAACCTTGAGACATCGGCATGTACATCACTCGCATCATAATGCAAGCAGGCCGCATTTCTATTCCAGACTCGCATGCACATTACTTCTTTGTTTATTGCCAACAGAAGTCTGTCTTAAATAGACCGGGGGACATGGGAGTGGATAATGCCTTTCAACCAGGCAAAACAGATACTCAAACTTATTCATGCCTCCTGACTACTAGTCAACCAGAATCGGGTTTTAAATGAAAACTGATAGTGATACAGATGTATGGAAACCACACAATTTGTAATATGTATAATCTTGTGTTACCTTTGCTGAAGTCTTTGGGGTCTAGAGAGAGGCTGTATCCTGGCAGGGTCTCCAAAAGGAGTTTATAACAGGCCTTCCAGCCAGGTTCAGGGATGGTGGGCGCCACACACTGCATGGCCGCAACGCGTTTGAAGAAGGCTGATTTCCGGTGGAAGCCAATGAGCTCGTAGAGCTCTGACAGCACACTGTAACGTTGGATCTTCTCCTCTTCTGACAGCTGAACACATAGACAAATGTTCAAAGACCATTCCTAATTGAGCAGCAAAAAATTAACTTGTTGCAAGCGCTCACCTGTCCTAGATTGATGTAAACGGCATTCTGCAGAAATTCAGAAGCCTCCATAGCTCGTTTCTGAATGGCCAACACTCTGACAGCCTTAATACAGGCCTCCAGCTCAATCACTCCTGCACTCTTATACTGAAAGACAGACAACAAGATTTTAATTCTTATATGAGTTATGAGCTGTCAACTTAAAGTGTTAATTTAGCGTGAATGTAATTAATCATGGCCAGACCCACACATATATTCATCTAAGAAATTCAAGCCTATTTTTTAAATACATACACTTTTTGATAAATAAAAAATAAATAAATACATTATTTTTTATTTAATATTTAAAATAAATATTCAATTATTAAATCCATTTTTAATGCACAAAGCGTTTGTCATCTTGCTTGTGTCTCTGTTCAGAAATTTTCTTTTTTGTTTTATTTATTTATTTGTATTTTTTATTATTTTATTGTAGTATTAAAATTGTAATAACTTACACAATAGTTTTGTTAATGATTAAGTCATAATATAAAATTACGTTAATAAATTTTAAATACAATCATTTTTAATACAATTTTGAAAACAGATTTCCATAAAGACATATAAATAACCAGATCATGGTGACATTTTAATCATGCTGCTATACATGTTTTGTCTTATTTACAAATCGAAATACAATTTCAGATTGTAAAAATTGCTCTCCGAGACCATAAAGATAATACCTTGCAAAATTGAAATGAAATGACTAATATGCACTAATATAATTTTATAAAAGAAAAAAAAAAATGGTCAGAAAAATTTGTAATTTAAAAAGACGCAATTATTAAATACAAGTAGGTTTCATTTGCAAAGGTTTCAAAAAAGGGCATTCAGGAATTGTATGTATATATATATATATATAAATATATATAAATATATATATATTTTATACAAATGTAAAATTTTTTTACATGTAATAATTAAAAAAAATAAAATTGAAAAAAAAATCACGTTGTCCCCAGTCTGCTTCTACAGAAATGCTGCTATACATGTTTTTAATTTTTTTACAACTTAAAATCTAACTTTAGATTGTGAAAAGTAGCCTCTGAGACCATACAAATAAAAACTTGCAATATTGAAGCTCACTGACTAAATTTCAGGGTCAGAGAACAGTCATGACAACATCCATCTCTTCTGTGCCTCTGTTCAGGATGTGTCATCATATTTGAAAATCAAACCTCAGCAGTGGACAGTGGCACTATGTGCTGTTCAAATCTAGGAATTTACAAGTCTGCAGTGTCCCCTGCTGGCTGCTGGCAGAACAGCTGATGTAGCACAAATTAGCAGTTTGAGATCAATGAGAACAACAGAGACTGAATGAGCAGCTCCATTCACAAGACTAGGTTCAAACACTTTACTTTATTTAAACCTCATTCAAGGCAGGGAACAGTAAGTTTGAAATGCACTAGGCAAAAAGATATTTTAATGCCAGAATTTGTACCATCTCTTGGTGCTACTTGCTGTGAGATGCACATCAGCAGAGGCATTTGGGTAAAACACCTACTTAAAAACAAGCTGGCCCTGTTTGCCATCTCAGAGAGAGAGTTGATAAATAATGAAACAGAAGTGTGAGTGTTTAATAAAACAATAAGCCACGAGAAGCTGTGCGTTAAAGTGCTTTTACCACCGTTAAAAAGCGCTGTTAGGCACAAAACAATGTGCACATAATGGATTAGTTCACTTTCAGAATAAGAATTTCCTGATAATTTACTTATCCCATCTTTTCTTCAATTACAAAAAAATGAGTTTTTTGAGAAAAACATTCCAGGATTTTTCTCCATATAGTGGACTTCAAAGGGGATCAATAGGTTGAACATCCAAATTGCAGTTTTAATGCAGCTGCAAAGGGCTCTACACAATCCCAGCTATGGAATAAGGGTCTTATCTAGTGAAATGATAAGCCATTTTCTAAATAAAATAAAAATGCATAAGTACCAGATAATAAGTGTCATGTCATGAAATGTTTTTAATAGGATGGAAATTGTCTTAATCACAATTTAATAAAAACATTGTAAGTTAGGCCTATTAACTGTAACGATTTCATTTTAAACAACGAATAAATTATATAGAAAAAGCGAGCAAAAATCACAGTAGCCTATTAACGGAGCTTTTTGAAACTCCGAATCAGTAAACCACTGCATCACAAAATGATTCCCTGTTTCGAAGCGCTCCAATCGGATCGCGAATCATTTGATTCAGAACGGGACATCAAAGCGCGTATGAGGAATCATTAGATTCAGAACAGGACTTTAAAGTGCGTATCGCGAATAATTTTCCAAAACGGGATTTTAAAGTGCTTATGGCAAATCAACTGATCCAGAACCGGACATAAAGTGCGTATCGGCAATCATTTAATTCAGAACCGGGCTTTAAAGCTCATATCGCAAATCATTTGATTTAGAACCGGGCTTTAAGCGCGTCGCGCGAATCATTTGATTCAGAACCGGGCTTTAAAGCGCGTATCGCGAATCATTTGATTCAGAACCGGGCTTTAAAGCACGTATCGCGAATCATTTGATTCAGAACGGGACATCAAAGAGCGTATGAATAATCATTTGATTCAGGACTGGACATAAAGTGCGTATCGCTAATCATTTAATTCAGAACCGTGCTTTAAAGCGCGTATCGCAAATCATTTGATTCAGAACCGGACTTTAAAGCGCGTATCGCGAATCATTTGATTCAGAACCAGACTTTAAGTTTTAAGACTTCAAAAAAGGTACTTCAAAGTGCGCATGTCGAATAATTTGTTCATTCACAACCGGACTTTAAAGTGTGTATCGCGAATCATTTGATTCAAAACCCGGGTTCGCGGGATCTTTTTTTCCATAACAATAATTCAGCAGGGGCAGGGATGCATAGACAAGAGGGGGGTCGACAAAAACAGAACAAAAACTCTTTAACTGAAATTTAAATGAAAACTGAAAATATAAAGTTAAAAACTGATTCAAAATATTAACAAAAAACTATAAAAGTATCTCAATATTACTAAAATTACACATGGAAAGAACTTCCAAAAAACAAAACTGATTCTCCACACCAGAAAACATCATCTGAGACACAGCAGATCCTGCCTTAACTCACATTTGTGTACAAGTTAGTTACCTTGCCGTAGTAAGAGATGGCCTCTTTGTATTTTTCAATGATGTCCTCCTGACTCAGGCAGTTCTTGGCTCGGCCGATCTCAGTGCTCGTGTCTGCACTGATGCCATTGGTCGTCAGAGCACCTGGACAGGAAAACAAAGAAAGAACCATGATAAATGCACCATGAAATGTTGAGAAAACAAAGAAGAAAAGGAAACAAAGCCAATTCTGTACTCTGCATGCCACTGTAACACTTACATTATCTTATTTTCAAATGCTATAAAGCCTAAAGTCCATAATAATACTGAAGATTTTTTTTTTGCATTATGCCACTCTAAGATATAAGATGCTGCAAATGAGTTCATTTGTCTGATGCAAGACCTGGAACTCGACAAGCAATCTCTTGAATTAAATATGAAAGACATCAAGAAAACATGTTTAGAGGAGTGAGAAAAATAATTACACACTCAGGATGTTTATTAAAGAAACAAGGGAAGAAATTTACCCTATTTACTTTATTAATCCATGGCTCAGGAATGATTCATCAGTGCATAATCTTTTATTAAACTTTAATAACCTCCTGTACCTCTGAAATGGCTTTTCATAAATACTACTTAGAAACTAAACTTTGGAAATCTGTATGTTGGGCCAAAAACTGTTAGTTTTACCTGGCTAACCGCATTAAAGGAATGAGAAATCAATTAAATGCAATTAAATCTTTTCATTATATCACGTAAACTGAATCTCTT
Source organism: Cirrhinus molitorella (assembly GCA_033026305.1). Lineage (NCBI taxonomy): Eukaryota > Metazoa > Chordata > Actinopteri > Cypriniformes > Cyprinidae > Cirrhinus > Cirrhinus molitorella. Next base: position 30,418,875 of record CM065131.1, on the reverse strand, counting down.
ATCCTTAACAAGTCTGTGTATGAGCATAAATCATTTTGAAACACAAAGCAAAACGCTGACCTCTAGTGGCAGCAGAGATCAGATGTTGTAAAATTGTACTGTAAAGTTACTAATAAATCAAAAACACAAACAAATTTGATTGGTAAGCATCTGCACTACAGATTCCTATAACGGATATTTAGCGAATCAGTCATTAACCTGCAAAAATCAGTAAGAAAACACAAATGTCCCATCTAACGATTGCAGAAGTATCAGAAATCCTTTCAGAAATGAAAAGTAAGGATTCAAACCCATGCACTTAAATCACTAGATCATTTGATTGCTGTCAGATCAGAAACACAAAAGGCCACCCAAACACCTGCACACATGCACAAGCACAAAAAAGTTACTAAAACTATGTCACAAAGCCATTTCTTAAGCTACATGTGCTTTTACTGTACCTGGATCAATGAGAACTTCCTGAGCGCCTGAAGACGGACAGATAAACAAACAGAGAGGGAGAGACAGAGAGAGAGAGAACCTGGTTCACTCTTGGGCACAAGCAGTGAGCAGTGTTAGTACAGCACATATCAGGGCACAAAATGGTCTGTTATAATCCTGACATCGCTGAATCGTCATACAGCCGCAGGGATGAGCAGACATGCAATAGGACTGAGAAGTGATGGGCTCCTTTTAAATAATAGCTGTTAACAGAGACTGAGGAAGCATGCAAGCTGTAAAAAAAAACATTAGTCATTCTCTTAGTTCTGAATATATTACCAAAACAAGAAGAAACAAATCCAGCATTAAGGCAATTTTTAAAATGTCACTTCTGGCAAAAATACTACTCCATAACATTTCCTCCAGTGGAAAAGTCCATCTTCTGTTGTCCTCTGACATTAAAATCCCCCAACATATTTATTTAAAACTGTTTTCACTTATAAACAGTGCTTGATCTGTGCATATCTCTCTCCTGATTCAGACGAGACTGGAAAAAAAAGCTATATTATGGATAGAAGACCTGTATTTTAGTTTAAAATGTCTTAATGGTAGATTTGTTTCCTATGAACACACAGTTATTCGCTTCACAGGGTGTTAATTAATGGACTGGAATCATGTAAATTACTTGTGGATTATTGTGATGTTTTAATCAGTTGTTTAGATTCTCATTCTGACGGCACCCATTCACTACAGAGGATCCATTGGTGAGCAAGCAATAGTTTCTTCTTTTTTTTCCTTTAAGTCACACTTAAAATTTGTGAATTTTACTGGATTAGAATTAAAATATTAAACCAAACTGCATCTACACAAAAGCTGCAAAGGCTTTGCTCTTCAATTTGAACGGATTTTGTTTTATCATGTATAATGCAGGTAATTTGTGCGAAATGAAAAAAAATGCCATTTGGAAAAAAAATGCCATTTGATTTGATAATTTGTTATGCACCAAAATAAACTTCGTGCAAATATTTTTTGAAGCTAATGTAAATCATTGTAGCAAAAATCCCATCACAGTGCATTAATTAGCAAATGAAACATGAAAAATGATATGCTTATTAATGAGTTAAAATACAATGTTATAGTGCATAGGTTAATATGAGCAAATAAATATGATTTTTTTTTTTAAACATTTAAATGCTGGAAAGAAAGAAAGAAAGAAAGAAAGAAAGAAAGAAAGAAAGAAAGAAAGAAAGAGAAGACTGTGCCTAAACCACAGTATATTACATTTCAAGAAGAAAATAAATAAATTGTACAAAATAAGTAAATAGATCAATTGAAAACTGAATATTTTTCTCTATTCCACAACAAGCTCATATTTCCTCTGCTCTAGTTCAGCAGAACAGAATGAGCAATAATCACATGTCTGGTTTGGAATAAATGCTTCTGCTGCTGCCTGTGAAGAAAATGTGACAAATCACTCCTAATAATGTTTTAATAAAGAAATAAGACCTTCGTTCATCTTTTGAACACAAATTTAGATATTTTAGATGAAATCCGAGAGCTTTTTGACCCTGCATAGACAGCAACGCATCTGTCACGTATGAAAGAATCATTTTTGTGTGCAAAGATAACAAAAAGAATGACTTTATTCAACAACTTTGTCTCTTCCGTGTCAGACTTTGACGCACATTTACAAGAGTACCACTGTAGCGCATCTGGGTTCGACATCAGAACGCGGCACTGTCATGAATAATGTTTTTCGTTTTCTAGAAGTTACGGCTGAACCACTGATGTCACATTAACTATTTTAACGATGTCCTTATTACCTTTATGGGCCTTGAATGTGTTTGTGTTGCTGTCTATGCAGATTTCATTAAAAACATATTAATTTGTTTGCTGATTTGTTTGATGAATGAAGGTCTTATGGGTTTGGAACAACTAGCCCTTTAACACTTCAAAAACATCCCACCTGTTTTACTTGCTTATTCACTTACAAATTCATACATAAAAACATTATTTCAGTTTCCACAAGAAAAAGATATACACAAGATCTACAACCATTTTATTCCTCAGAATTAAATGCGAACTCCAGAATCTCTCAAGCCACTAAAACAAAAATATGATGAAGAAAATCATCTTGATATTTTTAGAGAAATTGTTTGTTTAGATAAAAAGTGACGATATAGATGTGTCTGACTGCACTGACCAGGTCTGTGTCTCTTTCCAGCGTCGGCAGCAGAGGAGACGCCAGGTTTGCGGGCTCCGCTCTTCCCCGCAGTGCCTCCTGGGTAATGGAAGATGACAGATGCAGAACACAGCCCCTCCAAAGCAGCTGAGGAACAACACATAAACAGTTTCACTGTTACTATTTATAATTGGACTATGGAAGCCTGTTTCCGCCACTGAATAAAAAAATAAAAGGTTACTGCAAAGGTTACTTTTTATCTCTCACTTCTCTAACTTTTTTCCTCAGAATTCCATGATACAAACTCAAAATTGCAAAAAATAAAGTCGGAATTGCAAAATAAACTCACAACTCTGAAAAATAGCTACAATTCTGACTTTTTTTTTCTCAATTTTGACTCACAATTGAGAAAAATAAAGTCAGAATTGCAAGATAAACTCACAATTCTAACTTTTTTCTCAGAATTTCATGATAAACTCACAATTGCAAGTTAAGTCAGAAACTCACATGATATCAATTGCATGATATCAACTCAGAAATGCGTAATATAAACTCACAATTGCAAGAAATTAAGTCAGAATTGTGAGACTGACTTACAATTCTGACTTTTTTTCCCTCAGAGTTGCGTAATATAAACTCACAATTGTGAGAAAGAAAGTCAGAATTCTGACTTTTTTTGGTATTGTGTAATATAAACTTACAATTGAAAGAAATAAAGTCAGAATTGCGAGATAGACTCCCAACTCTGACTTTTTTTCTCAGAACTGCATGATATAAACTCACAATTGTGAGAAAGTCAGAATTGTGAGATACTTACAACTCTGACTTTTTCATTTTTGAATTGCATAATATAAACTCGCAATTGCAATAAATAAAGTCAGAATTGTGAGATAAACTTACAACTGACTTTTTTTAGAATTGCATAATATAAACTCACAATTGCAAGAAATAAAGTCAGAATTGCGAGAAAGACTCACAACTCTGACTTTTTTTCTCAGAACTGCATGATAGAAACTCACAATTGTGAGAAAGAAAGTCAGAATTGTGAGATAAACTTACAACTCTGACTTTTTTATTTTTGAATTGCAGAATATAAACTCACCTAAAAATTAGGCTACTAAAAAATTATATAGACACTGTATTTAAACTGGAAAATAAAATTAACTGCATGATATAAACTCACGATTCTGACTTTTTTTCTCAGAATTTCTTGATATAAACTGATATAAACAAAAAAAAAATAGGCTACTAAAAAATTACATAGACACTATTTAAACTGGGAAATAAAATAACTGCATGATATAAACTCACAATTGCAAGTTATAAAGTTGGAATTGTGAGATAAACTCACAGTTCTGACTTTTTTTCTCAGAATTGTGTGATATAAACTCACAATTCTAACCTTTTTTCTCAGAATTGCTTGAAATAAACTAAAATACAAATTAGGCTATTAAAAAACTAAACTCCATGATATAAACTCACAATTCCGAGTTATAAAGTTGGAACTGCGAGATAAATTCACAATTCTGACCTTTTTTTTCTCAGAATTGCAAGATATAAACTGACAAATGCAAGAAATAAAGTCAGAATTGCAAGGTTAACTTACAATTCTGACTTTTTTCTCTGAATTTCATGATATAAACTCACAATTCTGACTCACAATTGCGAGAAAAATAAAAACTGCAAGATAAACTCACAATCCAGAATTTGGATGTTATAAACTCACAATTGTGAGTTAAAGTCGGAATTGTGAGATAAATTCACCATTTTTCTCAGAATTGTGTAATATAAACTGAAATAACAATTATTAAAAAATTATACAGACACTATTTAAACTGAAAAATAAAATAAACTGTATTTTTATATAAACAAACTTATAACACTATATAGGCAAACTGTATAAACTGTAAAAGCACTAAAACAAAAAAAGTTATGCATGTTTATATATATATATGTATATATATATATATTTCAGCTATTAACATTTCTGATTTTCATTTAATTTAATAGCTAAAAACTAAATATTAAAAAAAAAAAATTGACAATATTAATTCAATATGAAAAAATTATATTAATAAAATCTATACAGACATTTATAAAAAAAAAAAAACACACAACAAAATTACTAAAACCTTAAAATTCAAATTTAAAACACCAAACACTTTTTTGTTTTATTGCAATGATACTAGACTTGGGCTGAAAGTATATCTATGAAACTTTTAATCAATCTATCACCATCTTACCTCCCAGCCACAGGAAATCATTGACAGACCGCAGCAGCTCTACAGCCATGTGATAATGTACGAGGGCGTCCTGCAACATGCCTGCCTGCAGACACAAATCCCCGACGTGCTTCCTCATGCGGCCCTGACAGCGTTTCTTGTAGTGCCTGAGGAAGAGGAGCAGCAACAGGCGTCAGATAAACATGCAGGATTTACGCACAGAGCTTAATCGATGCAAGACTAGCTCGCAGCCAAGTGCAGGTGACGTCAGCCATATTTAATTGAAGTTATTTTTATCAGCGGTGGATCGATGTCCCATTCAGCTCTCCTTATATGGAACACAAAAATGCTGATGTGGTTTTGCAATAAGCTTGGTCTTCTCTCTTAGCCCAGGATTTACAGACAAGCTGGAGCTGAAGATACAGATGCAGAAGGAAGGGGATGCACAGGCAAAACTGGGGAGTGGAGGGGGGGGAGGTTAAACTAAAAGAGTCACAAAGCAATTTGATGTAAAGAAGTAAATAAAGTTTAAAAAAAATGGGATTTACATTTTATAAACATGAGGAGGTAAAAAAAAATGGTGGAAGGACCCCTATAGATAGTGTGCAAGAGGATCAAGTGTTATTCAAGTGAAAGCTAGAGCAAACAAAACAGAAACAGGAGAAAATTCTTTACACTTTTACTTAGACAAGAAGATGTATCAGTAAACATAAGTACTTTAAATGATCAGCAACAGCCTTATTAAGCAAATATTGAAAGACTTTAACATCAGTGCTTATTTTGACAAATTCAAGTATAATATTTTTGATAATATTAAATCATATTTAAAATTTTCAGTGCCTGATTGGATGGAAAAAAACTTTGTAATATTGACAAAAACACAAACATCAGCAGGTGTAACCATAAAATGTCAGTGCTGCTACATTTAATAAATGTTACAATAATACTATTTTCTTAAATTGTTATAGAGAGAAAGAGAAAGATAGAGAGAGTGTGTAAGAGAAAAAGAGAAAAAAAAAATATAGAAACTGTTGCTGAAAAGATATATATAAGATTTGTATTTATTATTATTATTATTATTATTTATATATATATATATATATATATAAACAGAATGAATATCATTGCTTTTTATTTTTATTAACATCATAAACTAATTATAAATTAATTTATAAACATAAACTAGCAGTCAAAAGTTTTTGAACAGTAAGATTTTTTTTTTATGTTTTTAAAAGTAGTCTCTCTACTAACCAAGCCTGCATTTATTTTCTATTTGAATATATTTTAAAATGCAATTTATTCCTGTGATTTCAAAGCTGAATTTGTAGCATCATTACTCCAGTCACATGATCCTTCAGAAATCATTCTGATATATTGATTTGCTGCTCAAAAAACATTCATTATTATTATTAGTAGTAGTAGTAGTAGTAGTATTAGTATTAGTATTATGTTGAAAACAGTTGAGTAAAATTCTCTCAGGTTTCTATGATGAAAACAAATTTCAGAAAAACAGCATTTAGCTGAAATAGAAACATTTTGTAACATTACAAATGTCTTTATCATCACTTTTGATCAATTTAAAGCATCCTTGCTAAAAAAAATATTAATTTTAAAATAATAATAAATGATTCTTAAACAGCAAATCAGCATATTACAAAGATTTCTGAAGGATCGTATGACACTGAATACACTGAAAACATAGCTTTGATCACAGGAAAAAATTACATTTGAAAATAAATTTGAACAGAAAACATTTTAAATAGTACAAAAATTTTGCTGTGCTTTGGATCAAAGATTTGGATCAAGCTTAAAAAAATTAAAAATCCTACTGTTCAAAAACTTTTGACTGGCAGTGTACACAACATATAAATAGATAATCTGATGCTAAGAATATTACTTTAATAAATAATAAATTAGCCTAAACCTACACTATAGGCCTCAAACTTCACACAGCTAATCAGTTAGTCAAAGAAGGTAGTGACTTATTATTTTGGTGTATAATATATAAGGTTCACTTCTAAATTCTAAGAACTTCCTGCAACATAGAGTGTCTTCTACAGACACATGGATGTCATATTCAAATTCATGCCGCGACCGTAGATGAGATGAGCGCAAAGCTTTGCGAGCAATCACTCATGAATTACCGAATGGCATCCATGCATTTCTGCAGTTAAAACAGACAGAGATAGTGAATAAGAAACACAGTACACTTGATTAAACACTTGACCCTGTCAGGCACCCGGACCCAGAGAATCGCTCCCGTATTTCCGACAGGGATTCAACATATTCTCACCATAAAGGTGAACTGTGTCATTTATGCACAACCAATCAGAAGTGCAAAACAGGAACATCTACCATTACTCAAGCAAACAGGAAGTTTGCCACTGGTTTATTCTGACAAGTCGTGCTTTGTAGGTACAAAATATTACAACAATGGAGAACAAAAAAGAGACACAGTTCACCTTTAAACAATAGACTCAAAGACGACACAAAGATTACACGATTGGTTCCGTTCCTGCACATTGACTTTCATCCCAAAATGTTTGACCTTTCTACTCTAAACTGAGACTCTAAACTAAGGTCCAACCACTGTGTCACTGACGGGGACAGGAAGAGGCTGATCAGGTAAGAATGAACTAAAGCAGGAGACAGAACTACCGGCTCACCTTTTCACACCCAATAATAAACTCACAGGACAGTATGAAAGAAAAGAAGAAAGACAAATAAAACAAGGCAAAACAAGACAAGGGAAGAAAAAACAACAGCCATGAAAAACAAATGGCAAAACTCATGAAACAGGATAGAAGATCATGCACGGTTGACCTACAAGCAAAACCGTCATATACTGTGGGACTCCTGGGCATTCTATTTACCACATTTAATTCAGACTTCATTTAAGATGAATTATGCAATACAATTTCATACTTTTGTTCAAATGTATACATATGTATACAGAACATTATTCAGGATTGGGGATACATTAATAAGCTGATAATTATTTTTATGTTATGGATGATAACTTGATAGGTTTGTGGGTTAAACCATAAAAAAATAAATAAATAATAATAATAATAATAATAATAATAATAATAAAGTTTAAATAAAACACATTAATACATGAAATATATATATATTTATTTTAACATATTATAAATACATAACAACATTGTTATCTAATGTACATATATAAATATTGTTGTTTACTTGCATGCCATGTGACCATTAATTGAGTTTAGCCAAAAAAGCGAATAACTACATTATTAAAATGCAAAGTAAATCAATTCAAAAACCAAAAAAAAAAACCACTAAATCTCTAAATAGAAATAACACTGTGTATATTTCTAAATATATTAAGTATAAAATTGAAATATATTGGAACAGATATTTTAAAAATATATATTATTTTATTTATTTTATTTTATGTCATGTGGTCATTAACCAACCACTGACGCAAATGTATTAATGAACATCCAAATTCACAATAAAACACTCAAAACAATATATAAATATAAACTGACATGTTTTATTATTAAGATAGTATAAATCAATATATAAAATGTATATATAACATTTTAGGGTGAATATTTTTGGTCAAATGCGTTTAGCTGACAAAAATGTTTGGAAAAATTATAAAACACAAACAATATCTTTAATATCAGCCAAGAACTGATATGGTACTTTTTATTTATTGTTTAATTGTATATTATATTATATTATGCATGTTTTTTATTTATTTTTGCCAAAATGTCTATCCATAAATCTATAATATTATGATTAAATAACAAATATTAAATATATATATATATATATATATATATATATATATGTATTCAAAATAAAAATACATTTAAAAACAGAATTAATATCATTCCTTTATATTAATAAATATAATCTTCATAAACATATAATCAATATACACTACCAGTCAAAAGATTTTGGACAGTAAGATTTGTAATGTTTTTTTAAAGAAGTCTCTTTTGCTCACCAACAATGCATTTATTTGATCCGAAGTACAGCAAAACAGTAAAACTGTAAAATATTTGTACTATTTAAAATAACTGTTTTCTATTTGAATATATTTTAACATTTATTTCTGAAATATCAGAAAGTTTTTGCATCATTACTCCATTCACATGATCATTCAGAAATCATTCTAATATTCTGAATTGCTTTTTTAAAAAAATTATATAATATAAAATTATATAATAATAATAGATTATTATTATTATTATTATTATTAAGTTGAAAAGAGCCGAGTAGAATTTTTCTCAGGTTTCTTTGATGAACAGAAAGTTCAGAAGAACAGCATTTATCTGAAATAGAACATTACACATGTCTTTATCATCTTTTGATCAATCAGAATCCTTGCTAAATAAAAGTACTGCTTTATTAGTATTATATAATGTATTTCCCAACAAAAAAAATATACAGACTCCAATTGAATGGTATATAGAATATAATGTTACAAAAGCTTTTAATTTCAAATAAATTATGATCTTTGGATCTTTCTATTCGTTAAATAATCCTGAAAAAAATGTACTTAACTGTTTTAAGTATTCATAATAATAATAATACAAAAATATTTTTTGAAAAGCAAATCGAAATATTAGAATGATTTCTGTAGGATCATGTGACAATGAAGACTAGAGTAATACATGCAGAAAAATGCAGCTTTGATCACAGGAATAAATTACATTTTAAAATATGTTCAAATAGAAAGCAGTTATTTTAAATAGTAAAACTATTTTACAATAGTACAGTTTTTGCTGTATTTTAGATCAAATAAATGCAGGTTTGGTGAGCAAAAGTGTCTTCTTTAAAAAAAATAAAATAAATAAAAAGGACTGGTAGTGTATATAATCTATATTTAACTTCTGATCTTCTTACATTCTGCAATTGAGAGTGTTTTCTTCAGACACATAATTATCTTTAATATCGGCCAAGAGCTGATATGGTACCTTTATATTATGCATCCCTAATAGTGATGCTGGCCTTACCTTGCCTAGCACTTTTATACTAAGTGTTAATTGAAGCCACCCTTTTCCAGATATAGACATATGGATAATGAGTTTTCCAATAGTCAAGTATTCTAAGATGAGCACATTCTCACAGCCCAAACTCACCTGCTGTCTGTGTCCAACCCCACAAAGTCCTTCTTCTCGAACGGCACACACAGAAGCTGAATCTTATCACCAGATTTATCAGTTGCTCTATCCAGCCTCTTTGACTCCAGGACGATAAATATAGACTCAACAAAATCCTCCACCCGCTTCTCCACATCTGGACAGTCGTCGTAGCTGGGGTAGAACGCCACATCTGTCCGCTGCTGTTCGGCCACCTCCCCCTGCAGCCCGAAAACCAGCAGCCGCGAGTCGTACAGCGTGGAGCCGAACACCTCCTTCTGCCCGTGGAACCGGTCTGACGTCTGCGGCCACTCTTTGGCTGTGGTGCAGCTGGTTACTGAGATGAGACCCACGACTTTGCGGTGGGTCTGAAAGTCACCCCACTCGTTGTTCTCAGGGGGGTAATGGTGGCGGTATCGGATGAACAGGACGCGCTGAGAGTCCCGTATGCTGACCTGACTCACGCTGGCGATGTGCTTGTAGATGCGGAAGAACTGGTCTTCTGGGACGATCCCCATGGGCTGGACCACCACCAGGACCGTCTGATGGTCCTCAGCACACTGCATGTAGTCTGGGACGCTCATGTCTGCAAACAGCAACTCTACAGAAGGAAACAATCCATAAAACAGCATATCTTCTTATTATGCCAAGTTTCAAAAGAGTTAAATAGAGTTACAGACAGAATGATATGTTCTACTGTGCATTTTAATATTTAGATGTCTGACATATTGTACATTACCAGTCAAAAGTTTTTGAACAGTAAGCTTTTTAATAATTCTTTGATCCAAATAAAATGCAGTAATATTGTAAAATATTTTTACTATTTAAAATTACTGCTTTCAATTTGAATACATTTTAAAATGTAATTTATTCTTGTGATCAAATCAAAATTTTCAGCATCATTACTACAGTCTTCACTGTCACATGATCCTTTAAAAATCATTCTAATATGCTGATTTCAAAAACATTTGATTACATTTTGTTCAGGAGTCTTTGATGAATAGAAAGATCCAAAGATAAGTATTTATTAATACTTTTGTTTAACAAAGATGCTTTAAATTGTTCAAAAGTGATGATAAAGACTTTTTAATGTTAAAAAAGATTTCTATATCAGATAAATGCTGTTCTTCTGAACTTTCTATTCATCAAAGAAACCTGAAAAAAAAATCTACTCAGCTGTTTTCAATATAATAATGTTTTTTTAAATCAGTATACTAAAATGATTTCTAAAGTATCACGTGACACTGAAGACTGGAGTAATGATGCTGAAAAATCAGATTTGAAAACAGGAATAAATGACATTTTAAAATATATTCAATTAGAATGCAGTTATTTTAAATAGTAAAAATATATCAAAAATTTTACTGTCACTGCTGTACTTTGAATCAAATACATGCAGACTTGGTGAGCCGAAAAAACGTCTTTGGAAATTAAATATATTTTGGTATTGGTATCTTTTGGCTGGTAGTGTAAATGCTATTTTTAAAACAAGAGGCAAAACAGAAATTTACATTAAATAAGAAACTTAACTGAATCAAAGTAATTATTATATTTCTAATATCCATACACTGGGAGCCCAAAAGTTTGGAATAATTAGGACTTTCTAATGTTTTTTGAAAGAAGACCCTTTCACGAAACTCACAAAGCTGCTCAAAAATGCAGTAAAACATAACTATTTTAAAATATTATTATAATTTAAAATAACTGCTTTGTAATTAAATATATCCTTAAATGTAATTTATTCCTATAACACAAAACTGAATTTTCAGCATCATTACTCCAGTCTTCAGTGGCACATGTTCCTGCAGAAATCATTATAATATGCTGATTTCCTGATAAATTATTACTTATGGTTCTTATTATCAATGCTGAAGACAGTATTTATTGCAGTGTTGTCCTGCTTGATAGAAATGAACAAGAACACTTTCCGACTAACATAAAAATTACTGCCTTAATGCATTAACTTTAGCAATCTTGTAAACAGCACAAGTAAAGATAAAAATAAATCCCAATCCCATTTTACATATTCGTAGCATAAACATAAACTGAATAAAACATGAGTGCATTATAAAACCCAGCATTACAAACCAACCAAATAGAGAAATGTTTCAGCCTTGAAATGCGTTAATAAATCTTAATGCGTTTCTTATTACATTAATCTTATCTTCTAAAAAAACTATCGCTGTTTGTTCACTCAAAAATGACATATTTGTATAACATTTCTGTTTATTTTGGTCTGATTTCAAAAGCGTGTTTGAATGGAACATCTTCAAATTTATCAGCAGATATCAATGTGACAACAGCGTATTAACGTACGCTATGAAACCTACAACACGGAAAGCGTAAGACTTATTCTAATACAACGCTGACAGAATACTCATATGATTTTAAAATACGTTTGCAAACGCTTGTTTTTACTCACAAACGCTCTTCCTGTCTACACTGCTGCTTCTTCTGCTACTGTCTGTCAGTGAGAAGCGTGTGACTCATACATGTGTTTATAAGCGCCCCCTGTTGGATGAGCTCCAAAATTCATTAATAAATAAAATAAAATAAAAAAAACTTTTTTCGTTTATTTAACGTTTGCATGAAAATACTCACAATAGGGAAAATATTTATTAATGATACTTGTTCATAATTAATTTTATAATACTAGTATATTAATATAATAAAAATCTAGAGTGAAGTTTTTGTATACCACAGATAACAGTTTTGTACATTAAACTGAAAAAAAAATCAGTTTGGGTGAAATTACACTACCAGTCAAAATGTTTTTTAAAGAATTCTCTTCTGCTCACAAAGCCTGCATTTATTTGATCTAATAATACAGCAAAAACAGTAATTTTGTTAAATATTTTTACTATTTAAATGAATTGTTTTCTATTTGAATATATTTTAAAACATATTGACTTCATTTATATGATCAAAGCTAAATTATCAGCATTTAGTCTTCAGTGTGACATGATCCTTCAGAAATCATTCTAATATGCTAATTTGCTGTTCAAAAAACATTTTTTATTATTATTATTATTATTATCAATATTTAAAACATAATAAAAACAACTAAATATTTTAAAACCAAAGAAAGAACTTTCTATTCATCAAAGAAACCTGAAAAAAAATTCAATTCTACTCTACTCTACTGTCTTCAACATAATAAATACTAATACTAATAATAAAAATAATAATAATTATAATTATAATAATAATAATTATATGTTTTATGAGCAGCAAAATCAAAATATTATAACAATTACTGATGGATCATGTGACTGGAGTAATTATGCTAAAAATTCAGCTTTGAAATCACAGAAATAAATTACATTTTAAAATATATTCAAATAGAAAACAGTTATTTTAATAGTAAAAATATTTCAAAAATGTAATGTTTGCTGTACTTTGGACCAAATAATTGCAGGCTTGGTAAGCTCTTGAATCTTTCATACATACAATATATTCACAAAATATTTTCAAAACGTAGACGAAAATTTGATCATCTCAGAGACCGCTCCACTCAGAGAACTCCCCTCACACTGTAGACCTTTCCGCTCGCCTGCAGGAGTTCCTCCTCTGCGCCTGTCATATGATCAGCTTCCCGTTTGTTTGTGTTCATGCAGCAAGCTAACCGCTTTCCACTATGAAGCCTCCTCATCTGTATCCAAACTAAAGCCGTGATCCACACCGATCCCACCTCAATCACTCAAACAGAGCCTACAAAGTCCACCCAGTCAGATCATAGGGATTTAAAGCTTTCAAAAGAGGGTTATAATGTCGATGGAGTACGAGGAGCAGCTAGCCGGAAGCCTGGTAGACTCTTTCCCTAAAGATTTCGGCTACGGCGTGGAAAACATGGATATGATGCAGGAAAACCTGGAAAACTCGCCGTCTGCAGACAATAAACCCAGAATCCTGCTGATGGGGCTGAGGC